>JAXQQM020069361.1:0-110390 GCA_034641835.2 Pinus albicaulis | reverse complement strand
TTTTGGTTTATAATATAAATAATCGATCAATGTCATCCATGTTTAAATTCAGGTAAGATTTTAAGAAAATCATTGAAATTCAGGTAAGATTTTAAGAAAATCATTGAAATTCAGGTAAGATTTTAAGAAAATCAAGATTTTTGTAATTATGTATCAAATTAAAAATATGTTTATAAAATATATTATTAAAATAGTTTTAATATGTTTATGTTTTATATTTATTTTGAAACTTTAATTAATTAAATATTAAAATAAATAATAAAAATATATTATTAAAATAATTTTGATTTACTATTATGGTGTTTCAATTTATTAATTTTAATATTCACATAATTGTAATTTATTCAAATTTATTTTCAAATTTTATATTTATTTTTGATATTGTAGTTTAATTAAATATATAAAAAATGAAGTAATCAAATTAATTATAGGATAATTTTAATTTGTTAATATAATGTGTTTTTTTATTTATTTTTTTTACTCTGAATGATTCTAATAAATTTTAGATTCTAATAATTTTAATATCTACACTTAAAAAAAAATGAAAATATTGATAAAGATCTCTATATAAATAAAAATATAATATAAAAAATAAGAAGGTATATATATATATTTTTTTAATACACTTAGGTTTATTTAAATATTTTTTCTATTTTTATTTTAAATACTTAAAATTTTAAATTATTTAATTTTTTATGAGAAAAACATAAATTAATGACTTTTTATTTTTCATATATAATTTTTTTTTATTATAAAATTATATTTTATTTATAAACGATATGTATAATATGTAGAAAGTTCAATGAGTAATATCAAATAAATTTAATCATTTCCAAACACCATTAAATATTGATTTCAAAAATAAAAAATATAGATAAGGAATCAATATAATATCTAGATATTAGATATTGACTAGTACAAATTTCATGGATATTTGATTAGTAGCAACTATCTTTGGAATAAATAGAATAATGGCAATTTGATTTATAGAGGTTTGGTAAGTTTATCTATACTTTTCACAAACTTAGGAGTGCATTTTTTATTTTATTTTATTTTTTTAAGCTATAATCAACCTTATTTAATAATTAAAATTATTAATCATAATATTATTAAAAATTTACAAAGGCATATAATATATTTTAATATTAGGATTAAAATTAATGCTACCCACTATTAACAAATATTAATATTAATGTCACTCTTAATATTAATTAATTGTTATTGATATTATTAGTATTAATTAATATCGATATTAATATTAAACTTAATAATAATAATACATTAGCTATTTATAATGCAAATTATTATTATACTAATAATTTGCATTGGTATTTTTTGATATTAAATAATTAATATGTAGGAATACGTTAATATTAATAAATAAATAAGTTTTATTATTAATATTAATTAATTTGAATAAGAATAAGAATATTATTTTTAATATTATTAATATTAAATCCTTGTGTTTATTAGTTCTTTTGGTTTATAATATAAATAATCGATCAATGTCATCCATGTTTAAATCAATTCCCTTGGGTTCACCAATTCCTTTGGTTTATAATTTGTTGGGCAATGGTTTTCCCTTGGGTTCACCAATTCCTTTGGTTTATAATATTAAACCCTTGGGTTTATTAGTTCTTTTGGTTTATAATATAAATAATAGATCAATGTCATCCATGATCAAATGTCACATTCTGACAAACATTGTCTCAATATGAAAATCACCCATGGCCAACCATGGTCATAGTTGGTCGAACGTCGCATTGTGACAACAATTGTCTCAATGTATAAATCAATTTCTGGTTCATTGTAATTTTGGTTTATAATTTATCGGGTACGTGTTTTCTCGTTCACCAATTCCTTTGGTTTATAATATTAAACCCTTGGGTTTATTACTTTTTATGGTTTATAATATAAATAATCGATCAATGTCATCCATGATCAAATGTCACATTCTGACAAACATTGTCTCAATATGAAAATCACCACACAAATCATTACACACACAAAGTCGCATTCTCACAACAATTGTCTCAATGTTTAAATCAATTCCCTTGGGTTCACCAATTCCTTTGGTTTATAATTTGTTGGGTATTAGTTCTTTTGGTTTATAATATGAATAATGACAACAATTGTCTCAATGTTTAAATGAATTCCCTTGGGTTCACCAATTCCTTTGGTTTATAATTTGTTCGGTAATGGTTTTCCCTTGGGTTCACCAATTCCTTTGGTTTATAATATTAAACCCTTGGGTTTATTAGTTCTTTTGGTTTATAACATAAATAATCGATCAATGTCATCCATGATCAAATGTCACATTCTGACAAACATTGTCTCAATATGAAAATCACCTATGGCCAACCATGGTCATAGTTGGTCGAACGTCGCATTGTGACAACAATTGTCTCAATGTTTAAATCAATTCCCTTGGGTTCACCAATTCCTTTGGTTTATAATTTGTTGGGTAATGGTTTTCCCTTGGTTTCATCAATTGTTTTGGTTTATAAGCATATTGAACCCTGTCTCAATGTGAAAATCACCCATGGCCAACCATGGTCATAGTTGGTCGAACGTCGCATTCTGACAACAATTGTCTCAATGTTTAAATCAATTCCCTTGGGTTCACCAATTCCTTTGGTTTATAATTTCTTGGGTAATGGTTTTCCCTTGGGTTCACCAATTGTTTTGGTTTATAATATTGAACCCTGTCTCAATGTGAAAATCACCCATGGCCAACCATGGTCATAGTTGGTCGAACGTCGCATTCTGACAACAATTGTCTCAATGTTTAAATCAATTCCCTTGGGTTCACCAATTCCTTTGGTTTATAATTTGTTGGGTAATGGTTTTCCCTTGGGTTCACCAATTCCTTTGGTTTATAATATTGAACCAATGCCTCAATGTGAAAATCACCCATGGCCAACCATGGTCATACTGGTCGAACGTCGTATTCTCGATAACAATTGTCTCAATGTTTAAATCAATTCCCTTGGGTTCACCAATTCCTTTGGTTTACAATTTGTTGGGTGCAATGGTTTTCCCTTGGGTTCACCAATTCCTGTTTATAATATTAAATCTTTTGGGTTTATTACTTCTTTTGGTTTGTAATATAAATAGCCTATCAATGTCATCCATGATCAAATGTCACATTCTAACAAACATTGTTCAACACAATCACCCATGGCCAACCATGGTCATAGTTGGCCGAACGTCGCATTCGACAACAATTGTCTCAATGTTTAAATCAATTTCTAAGTTCACCAATTCCTTTGGTTTATAATTTGTTGGCACGGGTTTCTTGGGTTCACCAATTTCGGTTTATAATATAAATAATCGATCAATGTCTCAATGTTTAAATCAATTCCCTTGGGTTCACCAATTCCTTTGGTTTATAATTTGTTGGGTAATGGTTTTCCCTTGGGTTCACCAATTCCTTTGGTTTATAATATTAAACCCTTGGGTTTATTACTTCTTTTGGTTTGTAATATAAATAGTCGATCAATGTCATCCATGATCAAATGTCACATTCTAACAAACATTGTCTCAATATGAAAATCACCCATGGCCAACCATGGTCATAGTTGGCCGAACGTCGCATTCTGACAACAATTGTCTCAATGTTTAAATCAATTCCCTTGGGTTCACCAATTACTTTGGTTTATAATTTGTTGGGTATTAGTTCTTTTGGTTTATAATATGAATAATGACAACAATTGTCTCAATGTTTAAATGAATTCCCTTGGGTTCACCAATTCCTTTGGTTTATAATTTGTTCGGTAATGGTTTTCCCTTGGGTTCACCAATTCCTTTGGTTTATAATATTAAACCCTTGGGTTTATTAGTTCTTTTGATTTATAATATAAATAATCGATCAATGTCATCCATGACTCAATCACTTTCACACTCGAAAAACATTGTCTCAATGTGAAAATCACCCATGGCCAACCATGGTCAGCTATTTGAATGCCGCGTTCGACAATAACTTTGTCCAATGTTTAAATCAATTTCTTTGGGTTCACCAATTCCTTTGGTTTATAATTTGTTGCAATGGTTTTCCTTTACCCATCAAATTTCTTTAAGTCATAATATAAATAGTCAATCAATGTCATCCATGTTCAACAACAAGACCCCACAAACACGTTCAATATGAGAGTCCATCATGTCAACCATGGTCATAGCCACAAAGTCGCATTCTCACAACAATTGTCCTCTAATGTTTAAATCAATTCTATTCACCAATTCCTTTGGTTTATAATTGTTGGGTATTAGTTCTTTTGGTTTATAATATGAATAATGACAACAACTGTCTCAAATGTTTAAATGAATTTCGTTCACTCAATTCTTTGGCATGAGTAATTTATTTTAATGGTTTTCCCTTGGGTTCACCAATTCCTTTGGTTTATAATATTAAACCCTTGGGTTTATTACTTCTTTTCATTTATAATATAAATAATTGATCAATGTCATCCATGATCAAATGTCACATTCTGACAAACATTGTCTCAATATGAAAATCACCCATGGCCAACCATGGTCATAGTTGGCTGAACGTTGCATTGTGACAACAATTGTCTCAATGTTTAAATGAATTCCCTTGGGTTCACCAATTCCTTGGTTTATAATTTGTTGGGTAATGGTTTTCCCTTGGGTTCACCAATTGTTTTGGTTTATAATATTGAACCCTGTCTCAATGTGAAAATCACCCATGCTCATCATCCTCACTCTAGTGAAATGCATCAATAACCTGATGTGGTAGGCATAGAGGCGTGAAAACCGGCCCTCACAACTGAAATATCTGATAATAAGTTTCATCAGAGGCGCATAGGATTCCTTTAGGAGCTGGAATGGGAACACCCTGCTGAGTTGCCTCACAAAGCTAGGCCTGATGTATGGTTCATAATGCACTATGTCCACCTGTTGTCTTTTGTTCCACTGTTCACCCACATTCGGTATCCCGGTTGCTTGAGAAATGGTTTTTGGTATCAAAGTGAAATTTACACTAGCAAGAGTTACCTGACCATCATGTAAATGCAATACAAACAAACGATCCAACTCCTGATGATGATGAATCCTAGCAATCATCTCACAATACTAATAGCATGACTGCTCTCGAAAACATGCCATGGCAAGTGGGCATGCCTGCAATTGAGTCAATGAGGTGGGCTCTTCTCTCACATGTTTGCCACCTTTACAAGGCCTTCTAGGTGCATGTAGCTCAGTAGTAGAATCACTATCTCTGTCATAGGATGTATCAGTGTCTGTCTCCATGATGTCCATGCAAGGTATATGTTGGCTTATATGAGAGGAAAATGAGAATGTGGTGATTTGTTTCAATTGCCAAATATATGTCAAAGGGGAGGGACTATAGGAGAAATAGGACAGTGGGAACAATGGGGTTTAATCAAGTGGAATTTACCCTTTGGAATTTTGACAAATGTAAGGACAATGGATAGCCACTTGACTGTTTGGGAAACTTGGAGTTTGGGAATTTTTTACAAGTGGGATGGGAAAGGGAGAATGATAGGAAATGAGATGACTTAGGGATAGGGATAATGGGAATGAGATGATATGAGTGGCTTTAGGGATGTAAGGGGATAGGGGAGGGATGTATTAATAGTATAACAGTGAGAGGAGGAATAAACAGTGAGGAATGAACACGTTTGGCACCAAAACAAATTTTAACACTTCAACTTCAAAACCCTAAGGAGGCACTTCAACAAGAGGATAGGGTTTATAATTTTGGCATTCAAACTCTCATATTCAAACTCAAACCATGCCACACATGGGTTAATGGAAATTACAAAGTCTCATAAACTTACTTGGAGCAAAGGAGGCCGAATCGTTTTGATGATTGAGAGAGATAGCAAGAATTTTTGTGTTTCGGCCCTGTGCACCGCGATAGTGGCCCAGTGCATCACGCTCTCCTTATGCACCATGACAGTTCAAATTTGCACGGTGTAGAGCGGCCCTATGTGCCACGCTCGGTCAGTGTGCCGCGACCTCCACCCAGTGCACCGCGACAGTGAATTTCACACACAGTCTAACCTCAAACGCTGGCTTCGTTTCCTTCACTATTTCTCTTGGCTTGCAAATGGATTATTGAAACAAAAAATATATTTTATGCCATAGAATTTGATTTTTGATTTGAAAAAAACCACTTTGTAAAGTTTGAAAAATTTGGCACTTTTCACATAAACTCTGTTTTTGTTTCCTTTGTACTTTTTGATTTTTGGGCTGAATGATGAATCTCTTGTCTGTCTTTGTAGGGATAGTTGGCATGGGATTTTAGCAAAGGTGACCAGGGCTGCGCTTGAAGAACTTTACAACTAAATTTTTTTGAAAATTACATTGAATTTATTACAAAAGGATAAAATAGACAATTTTTCTTCAAAAACAGAGTTTTGAAGAAAAATCATTATCAAGCTTTATGACGATGAAATTTTGGTGATGAAAACCTATTTCAAACCTCCCTCATGTGCCTGCTGACATTATTAGTTATTTTTAAGACTAAATTAATGAAACCCTAGACCTAATGAGACTAAAACCCTAAATGACTCTTTGTTAACCAGGAGACCAAAAATGATTGTAAATGATTTTGATGAACAGACACGGACCAGCAGGTACATGACATGAGGGATATGAATGACAAGACCCTTCCGTAAGATGATCCATGATCCTAATGGAATGCAGCTGACTGAACTAAGTGAGACACCTAAAATGAAATGCAACAAGAGAAATTTGATCTCTGACAGAGGGATGAAGATACCGACTCTAACAGGGTGAATCAGTTTAGTCCATTCATGGAAATTAAAATCATTTTATTAAAATCATTAACAAAACCATTACACGAGCAACTCAATAAATAATGATAAAAAAACTAAATACGTGAATATAAAGAAATAAGAAGAGTAACCCATCACATCAACACATAATAATAATGCACATGGACACCATATATAAGTGGAAACCCATAAGGGAGAAAACCACAATTTTATTATTGATGTGATGCAAAGGAAATCTCCTACTGCTTATTACATCCGATTTTCTGTAGGCTCCAACCTACATGAGGCTACTATCTCAAATTTATGAAAGCTACAACATGCAACGAAGCTCCAAATCCCATGTGTTTTCTGCAGGCTACCACCCACAGGAGGCTCCTACCTCAACCAACTCCAACTGAACATTTTATCAAGACAAAAATTGAAATGAGACCACAATCACCTCACACAACATAAAAACACTATGCTAATTTACTTGGTTATCAGCTTTGCATATCTCTATCTTTCCTTTTGCCTCTTCTCCCTTCAAATATTCTTCACATAAGCTCCATATGTGCATAATATCTCAAATAGATCTCTCACATTCTCCATCTCTCTTACTCACTTATGCACTGCAAAATGAAATATTTTATAGAGATAGTTTGATGGCTGTTTGTATTCCACATAGGAATATGAAAGAGAATAGGCTTGAATCTTTGCCTTCCACTCATTCGTTTCCACACACTTCATATCTTGAATATTAGTCCACAAAATATGTAAATAATCCAATAATAATTTCAATGACATGTAATTATTGAATTGAAAAACTTAATTCCAACATCAAATAACAATGTATATCATTAATGTATCACAAAAATTCAGCTTAATGCGTCTTTGTCTTTGCCTTGGAGTCTTGCATTTGCCTTAGAGACTTGTCTTTGCATCACAACAATTTAACTCAATCAAAAATTTCACATTATTACAATTTCTTCAATGTAGTAGTTTCACTTCCCTTTTGTCTCCTTTGCCTTGCTATTTGTTTATACCTTTGCTGATCTTGGTCTGCTCCTTTTCCATCAATGAAAATAGTTCCAACAGTCTCCCCCTTTGGCATTCATGACAAAACATCATTCCCCTTTCATTCTAAGAAATGTCTTCCTTCCTCTGATTACCTTACCTCCCCCTTTGACATCAATCGCAAGGGGGTTACAATTTTTTAGTGTACAATGAAAATTACTACTCTCTAACTTCTATATAAACATTGTTCATTCTGTCATTATGTTATTGAATGAATGCCACTTCATATGGCTTGTTGGGGCTGCTCCAGTTTGAGTGAGTGTTTCTTGACGATGACTGCTGCTTCAAAAATGGCTGATGCTCCATATGGTATATAAGTATTGTTGGGAGAAAACTTTGGAAATCATTTGAATTGCATGTATATACAGAAAAAAAATGGATACCATTCAAGTGCCTTGCACTTGCATAATGCTGATGATGAAAAAAATGCTCCATAGAAAAAACTATACAAGAATAATGAAGATTCTCCATGTGATATATAAAATATGCTCTAATTACACTTCAAACTCTGTTAATATTGCAAGAGTGCATAATAAAGGACAAGACCATGTGCAAGCTTGTAGCTATCAACAAGAATCTATGATGAGAGTTTCTAGCTGAGACATTAATGTCATTGTTTCAATACCATAATTCATCAGATCAAGATTATCAATGCAGAAATGAACAACAATGAACAACAAGGCACAAATGAATTTTATTTTCTTGAGACATACCAAAATATCAAGTTCACAATCAGAAACAAGGGGTGATACACCATGTGATATTTAAGAGCAGGAATAAATCATATTCCGTTCGCACTCAATAAAGTTTTTGAGATGGAGCACCATTTGAGTTTGCTGATGTGTCGATTGTTTAGTTGGTGTGGTGCTAAACCTTACAATTTATGCAATACACATATGTTGTAGACAATAGCTTCTTAATGGATTTCCATGGAAATCAGATAGCTCTAAAGAATACAATCCTAAATCATAAAACCACCATGAAACATTGTCCTTATCATTCCATTTCTTCCCATATTTTCTCGCCTACCAAGACCCATGAGAAGGTTATCAAGATTTATATCCCTATGCAGAAAAAATTTGGAATGCACATACTCAATCCTATTAATCATCTGATCTACAATCATAAGAACAGTCTTGAGAGAAAACTTCCATCTGCAAAAGTTAAAAAGATCCTCAAGACTTGGAACCCACCTTATTGTGCTGAAAAAACCACCAAACCACCTTATATTTGGAACCCAAGTTCCTCCTTGTAAAATCCTGTAATGGGAATCTTATTTGGGATTGGATTTGGGCAGCCAAGGAAAGCATTAAAGGACCAAAGGTTATATTTCCATGTCATAGCCCATTTGACGTAGCAATCATTCCATCCATAGGAATTGAAAAGCGTATAACTGAAGCGTATATATTCATAATATAAGATGAAGTTTTAAATTAAGCCCAATACTTATCTGTATGAATATATATATCTATTCGACAAGGATTCCACAGGTGAGATTTAGATCACTGTCTTGTTTGACACACCCAAAACATATAATGCCTTCTTTATCCCAGCCAGCATATAACATGAATCTCAACGGATTTATTCAAGTCACCTCGTGCCTATATTTTGGATCTGTCCTCGAGACAACACTTGCAACCAAGTTAATCCCGAGTGGGGCGAAATCTAGTTGAACAACTAGTTTATAAATTCCTCTTGCATTTACTTTAAAGCCTTCTCCTATCGTGTCAAATACGAAATCAAATTTCTCAGAGATTTTATCATAGCTCTCCTTCGTATAATCAATGACCGCATCTACCCCTAGGATTTTAATGAAGTTGATATTCTGAGTGCTAGCCGTATCTCCAAATTATCTTTCTGGTAATAGGTAGAACCCCTTAATGCATCAACAATGAAATCATCAAAGCCAATTTCAATTGTTGCCTCTGCTTTGGCTCCATATTACAATCACTTGATTCTTGAAAGGTGAATAGCTCCAAAACACATTGGGCATGGTTCACAAGATGCAAATATTTCACAGTTTGAAAACTCAATGCGACCAAGTTTGTTGCATGCCTCCCTTATAGCCGTAACCTCTGCATGTGCAGTAGGATCCATGTTCTTGAGAACCATGTTGTGACAACTCGCAATAACCTCATAATTACGAACCACGATGGCACCAAAAGGCCCACCATGGCCACAATTAACTCCATTGTATGCTTCTTCAACGACCTTGGTCAAGAATTTCAGATCTTTGTCTTGAACAACTTCATGATGACCAATATAAAAAATCCTAGAAGCTCCATAAACGTGCTTTTCCAGCTGAATAGCCAGGCTACCCATTGCACCCGCTCTTGCCATTGACTATGCCCGAAATAACTAGTTTAAGCATCTGATAACTTCAATGCAACCACAAAACAACCACAAATGTTTGCATTGTCACCTTAAGTTTTTCAATTAGGCTTTTGGGATTGCAAAAAAAAAAAATGTAATGGTCAACGAATTATTTCTCAATATCGGCCTGTTGGGTCGACCTACGCTCTTAGAAATTAATTTGTTTAAATATATGCCAAGACTTCTTTTTCTAGTTCTTCTTTAACAATATTGTTGTGTTTCCTTCTGACAACATCATTCTCGTTCTGGCAATAACATCTTCCCACCAACTAGTCGAATACATTCACTAGACGAATAATTATTCTAGTGGGAAACATGACAAAAGAATAAATAATAAAACATAATTCTAATTGCTATTATTTGAATCCAAAATCAATGGAAGAAACCAAATGACACACTGCATGATTTACACTGTCACGAAGGCTATTTCAATACACTGTCACAGAGGCTGATTTCTCGTTGTTGTTACCATAATGGTGTCACCTTAACGTTATGCAATGTTCTGATACCTCACTATCACCAATAATGATGATTTCTCATTGTTGTCATCGTAACGCATTTGCAGAGGCTATTTATAACACTTTTCCAATAACGCTACTCCATAATTCTCCGATGCCAATAATGATCCAATAACGCTGCTCCAATAATGATGCTCCATAACACTGCTCCAATAATGCTGCCCCATATCGCTTCGATGGTAATAACGCTGTTCCATAATGCTCCGATGCCAATAAAGCTAGTAGCACTGATACATAACACTGCTCCAAGATTGACGCTATCACAGAGGCTCTGCCATGTGTCTTAAAAAAAAAACGCTGCTCCAAGTTATCTATCACCTGACTATGTCCTTGTCCTTATATAACGTAAGCTTAGTAATTGATTGAACGTAACACATACTACTGAATTTAAAAATACTGCTCACTGAGGACAATGTTAGGAATTTTTCTCAGAATATTTCATGAATGCCACCGAGATGATAATTGTGCCACGAATGCAAGAGAACCCTACGAGAGGAATGTATAGATTCAGACTTAGTAGGAGGCCAAACAAATAGACAAGTCCAGCTCCAATATTTCTACAAAATACAGTTACAAGTTCATGAATGCATGTGCTCTCCAGTAGTACACTTTATTAGATGGTGCTCTATATTTCAACTTGTATCCTCATGATTTTCTCCAACATGAGCAATTTCATTTTATATTCACACATCAACTTGAAGGAAGAAAGTCTTTGTCATTTTTATTTGTTGCTAAAATTAAAGGATTGCATTTTCTTCCATGGCTTGCAGGGCTGAATAAGATACAAATCAACACCCTACAAAGGCATTCTTTGCTGCAATCATATAAATTCCATAATCAAGAAATACAAACAGGGATTCTCTCCCCGTAATATGCTTTGTGATATTTCTTCTCTTCATGATTCCACCACTCCCATCAAGCATTTTGCCAACATCTTCCTCAAATACTTTGATACAGTCCTAGATTTTCATATGCAATAATGTGGGTAAATAGGAATGTAGCCAACTACTTTTCATAATGTTGAAGCTTCAATCATTCAACTTGCTTGTGTGTGTGTGTTTTCTTTGGACTCGACTATATATATATATATATATATATATATATATATATATATATATTTCAACTCCTTCCCATTATTTAAAAAAAAATTCCTTGTATGAAGTTTCTTGTATGGGAGGCATTATGAATTTTTACAGTCATCATTTATTGGCTCCTGTTTTCTTCTTGAGCCTTGTGAGATGATGCAACATACTTTGATAATAAACCTGTGAGGCCATGCCAAATTTTCTAGTTTTGATCATCTAGAAAAAATGGCTTTGTTTGCTTAGGCTGCCATGTTATTAACAGAGTTGTTTCCCCCCTGAAACGATGTTGTTCTATCATAGGATTAGCTATTTTGGATGGGAAAATTTATCTCCCTTTACGTAGAGGGATGATCTCCCAAATGCATGCAATGCATCTTATTCCTCATTATAACAAAAGCCCTCTGTGCCTCCAAATGATTTCTATATGCTTGATTGTCATATTTATGATGCACATTAATGGGAATTCTCTCCCCCTGAGCGGCTAAAACTCTAACATTCATTGATAAATTCTTCATTACCTCCATAAGCAGCTCCCCCTTAGGCTCATGATGAATTCATTTAGTTACTGAAGTCAGAAGTTGTTCATTTTCCTTCTTTTTCCAATCTTCTGTTTGCTGTCTGTATTTCCTTTTGCTCTAGTGTTTGGTATGATTTGATCAACTTTCATCATTTCTCTATATTTCTTTAGAGTATTTTTCAGTTTGCAGTCTTTGGCTTTGTGTCCAAGATTTCTACACAGATAGCACTTTAATTGACCAAGACAGGGAGGAAATAATGTGTGTACTCTTGTTCTCTTCTTTAAATACAATTTACATTCAATGGCTCTATGTCCAAATTAATTGCATAGATAGAAATAATAAAAAAAATAGTTAGTGTACTTGGTTGATGAGAGTCTTCTTTGATTGTTTACATGATGGAACTTCATTGGCTTCTGCACCTTCTATTGACTAGTATTGATTTCATTTCTCTTACATTTTGATGCTATATGTCTCAGTTCATCACAATGGAAGCATGAGACATATTTACTCCTTTGAAATCTTACAATATTTCTAACCTCATCTCTATGAGAAGGCCGAATTCTTGCAAAATGGACATTATTTGTTTCCTTATTTTGTTCTTGGTTTTGCTGCTTGTTTGTATTAGCTTCTTTAAAAATCATGTTGTAGCTGGCTTCTTCTCCTGTAGGTAGTTTTAGGGCTACTCCATTATCCTTTATGGCTATTTTTTCTGCGTTCTTTATGAGTACAACCTCCTCCTCTAACTGCTTACAAAACATGTTATTTCCAAATAACTCTCTTCTAACTGAAATAATCTTGGATTCTAATCTTTCACATTGTACCTATCTGTCCCTTAGCCAAATATTCATTATGTCTTCTGTTATCCTTGCCTATTCAAGTTGGGTCCTTAGATTAAAAATTTATTCATTGTACTGATGCTCTCTCTCATCGCATATTTGCACTAATTTATTCAAATCTTTGTTTCCATTCTTCAATCTTCCTATTTCAGTCAAAACAAGGTCAAGTTTGGCTTTTTCTTCAACTGTAATTTCTTCATGGAATTCACATCCATTCATGCTAGCAAGTACCTCATTTGATTGAACCTTTTCATTTGAAAGGGGTTTTTATTCTTCTTCTTAACAATGCAGCCATTTGTTTCTCCTTCATGCATGAAATGCAGTCTAATCAAGACTTATTTTGTAGAAGTTAAATCCACTATTGTATCAAGATCCTTGTTATGAAGACTGTTATACATTACACATTTTTCCTTGGCATTCCACTATTGTTCTTGCAAAGAGGGAGAGTCTTTGCAGTAACCATCACATACAAGCTTCCATACACGAGGTCCATAAGCCATTAATTCTGTTTTAATCTTACCTCTCTATTCAGGAAAGCTTGTTACACTCAATATGGGTACACTTTGATAGTCCATGACTCGACTAGACCAACCTTCAAGTTGTTAGACTTATACAGAAGGAACCGACTTTGATACCAATTGATGAACCCTTGACTAAACTGAGAGTGTGGGGGGGGGGGGGGTGAATCAGTTTAGTCCATTCATGGAAATTAAAATTATTTCATTAAAATTGCTAAAAAAATTATTACATGAGAAACTCAATGAATAATGATCAACAAACTGAATATGTGAACAAAAAGCAATAAGAAGAGTAACACATCACATCAACACATAATAATAATGCACATGGACACTAGATATAAGTGGAAACCCATAAGGGAGAAAACCACGATTTTATTATTGCTGTGATGCAAAGGAAAGCTCCTACTCCTTATTACATTTGATTTTCTCTAGGCACCAACCTACACAAGGTTGCTACCTCAAATTTCTGAAATCTGCAACATGAAAGGAAGCTCCAACTCCCATGTGTTTTCTGCAGGCTACCACCCATAAGAGGCTCTTACCTCAACCAGCTCCAACTGAACATTTTATCAACACACAACTTGAAAGGAGACCACAATCCCCTCACACAACATAAAAACACTATGCTAATTTACCTGGTTATCAACTCTGCATATCTCCATATTTAATTTTTCCTCTCCTCCCTTCAAATATGCTTCACATCAACTCCATATGTGCATAATATATCAATCAAATCTATCACGTTATCCAGCTCTCTCAGTCACTTATGCACTCCAAAACGACATATTTTATAGAGATATTTTGATGGCTGTTTGTATTCCACATAGAAATATGAAAGAGAACAGGCTTGACTCTTTGCCTTCCACTCATTAGTTTCCACACACTTCATATCTTGAGTATTAGTCCACAAAATACATAAATAATCCAATAATAAGTTCAGCCACATGTAATTATTGAATTGATAAACTTATTGCCAACATCAAATAACAATGTATATCATTAATGTATCACAAACATTCAGCTTAATCCATCTTTTTCTTTGCCTTGGAGAGTTGCCTTTGCCTCAGAGACTTGCCTTTGCATCACAACAATTTAGCTCAATCAACAATTTCACATTATTACAATTTCTTCAATGTAGTAGTTTCATTTCCCTTTTGACTCCTTTTCCTTGTTGTTTGTTTATACCTTTGTTGATCCTGATCTTCTCCTTTTCCATCAATGACAATATTTTCGACAGTGCACTCAGCTAAGATGAGGGTGAATATGTGCTATAATTATTGGAAATATTGATTATAAATAGATTATATGAAAATCCATTTCATGCATGCTTGCCACTTATCGATGGGTGAATGAGTTATTTAAGTGAAGTGAAGTGGGATCCTATTTTCTAGGAATGCACCCACATGCAACAAGAAAAGTGCATGCATGAGTTAAAGAGGGTGCAAGTATTCGTACCGAAGGATTGCACTTAAGTGGAGAGAGCACTCACTGAGCATGAAGGAGTGTGACCCACTAGGGTGTAGTTTTTCAGCCCGAAGGAGTGCACTCAACTAGCATGCAACTATTCATAATCTTAAAGTGTGTTTTTTCCAAATAAAGTTATTTTCTTTTATTTTTTGTGTGTGTTTTATGGAGAACACAACTAGTTGCTAAGTCAATAAAAGATATGTATTCACCTATATTTGGATAAGATAACACAAGCGATCTTAAAAATAAGGTGACAACAGTTAGAAAACATGGCTTAGGAGGATGGAACACTTAGAAAAACAAAAGGATATTCAAGAAAAAATGTGACGAAACTTGATAGCTTGGAACTACAGTTCATGTAGGTTCCAAATTTCAGTTAGGAAAAAGAATTGGAGAGTAACTATCATAGCAACAACACCTGGCGACACAATAGGAGATCCCAAACTTATCTGTTTTGGTTTTACTTTATGCACAAAGCCTTAATTTTCTAGAATGAATTGATTCAATCGGTGAGTCACCTTGGCTCCTCACTCTACATGGTTAAAGATATAGACTCATTCATTTAACTACTTGAAAAAACACATAATAAAGAAAGGTGTAACGTGATATTTTTTATGAGAATAATGGTAATATAGAATGTTGAGTTAAAAAAATCAGAGTATGAGTTTTTCATCTCCGGTGTTTCTCCACTGCCAATAGGCCTTGACAGTACCCCGGCAGAGTCACTTCAGAAAAAAATTGTTGTTTCGTTGCTAGTAAGCCTAGATAGCACCCCGACGAAGTCGCTTGCTTCACCTCTCTATGCAGAAACCATTTCTCTTATTTCACCCTTTATTATTTTTATTTTTCTTTTCTTTTCATGTATAAAAATATATGTGTTAAGAACCTTTATATTACTGGGGAAAAATAGGGATCCCAACTTATTGAGAGAAGAAGACGTTGCTCCTTCATAAAGAGGTTTAAGACCTCTAATACTTTTCTCTCTAAAATTTTTCCCCTTACCTTTCTCTACTCGAAATATATAGGCAAGAAAACACTATTAACAAGCATAAAAAACTAAGAAATACAAATCCTAAATAGATACGAGCATTAAATAGAATTAAAAAAAAAAAACATAATGAAATTATGAGAAAGGGACATGGACGAAAAGGCCTATAGCCTCAAAGTATATTTCGTACTCAAATAATGAGAATGATACAATATAAATACATCAAGATTATGTCTCAAGATAGTTAGTCTATCTTAGGCACACAATCACTTTGGTTGAGTGAATATCTCAACCACACACTAATATAGGAGCCTAACTAGTTGGAGAGAATCTCTCAACCAAATAGACCTAAAAAAGCTCCCAAGTTTGAGGAACAGTCCCATTCTAGAATAGACAAGTAAGAATCATTCCAAGTTTAATATTTATTATTTTGGACTTGTTGATTGTTTTATGAGAGTGTGAGGCTAACATTACCCCCTCAAACGTAAGTCCAAAGTAAGAACTTGGTACCATCTCCAAGTCTTCATGCTGAAACTGTTGAGCTGATCCTCAATGAAGAACTTCTTGAAAAACCACCAAAAATGGATACCGAAAAAATTCCAATATGAAGAGAGAAAACCAAGAGAAGTGAATCAACTACAAGTATGATACAACTTTGAAAATGCTTGATAACGAAATAAAATTCCAAGTTCAATGAAAAAGGATCCATCTATACTTTTCTTGGTCCAATAACCATCCAAGTGAACAAAATAATGTCCAAAAATTCTCTCAATCAACATCTCAATCACTTTTCCATTGGAAAATTTTGATGCCCATTGGAAAATTGTGTTGAAACTTTCAGTATGACAACCATCAATTCCCCCCTTTGTTAGCTGAAAGGAGAGACCATAACTACCTACATTTTTTTTGAAGTCCCCCCATTAAGATGTTGGAGAGTTTCACCATTGTACCCCCCACATGAGAGTACCATATTCATTTGACTCTTGGCTACAATAGGTGAGATTGAATTTTGCGGTAAAAATTATACAACCATTTTACTGTAGATGACCAGTTTCAAGGATCAATCCATGCATAATTGATCTTCAATTTGGATGGTTGGTTTTGTTTGCAACATTTCTCTAATGAGTGATTCTTCTTGCCACAGTGGTGAAGGATGGAGATCAAAACAATGATCTTCCATATGAACTGTTCTTTGACAATGTTTTCATTTTGGAGTTTATTCGACTTTCTCAAGATTTCTGATGTTACTTGATCAAGAAATCATTCACTAATGAACTTGATTGGTTTTGAATAATCCGAGATATCATTAAGGGAATTTTGAGGTCTAAAATGGGCCTCCTAAGGAAATAATAGCTAAACCAATAAAATAATATTTATGAATTTGCAATTCACTTTTTGCACCACAATCCATGTCACCATAGTTAAATTCAATTCAAAAGTTGTACCAATATTAAATTAATAAAAAAATTGCATTGATGTGACTATAAATAAGAATGAACTTTTCAAGAAAAAGTCATTATCATTGAAAAACTAATGCATTTGCCCTTTGTACTTAAATAACTTAAAATAAAATATAAATATAAATTTATAAATTCTTAATTATAATATATGCTATTAGTTAAAATTTATATTATTTAAATTGTATAATAGCATGTAATTAATATACTGTATAAAAATAATATAATATAATATAATTAATATACTATATAAAAATAATATAATATAATATAATAAATGTATAGGGATATGCATTGTTTCTTTCAAAAAATATGAAATGACAATAATATATTTTTATTCAAAAAGTGTGAAATGACATTTATTATGAGTACTTTACTTTGACTTTAAAAGTACTTAGAGCACTACCATGGTTAACCATGATTTTTTATCCACCATTGAGAATGTGACAAGTAAGTACCTTTAACTCAAGCAATGCTACCTCAACCATTAGGGATGATGTCATCCCTAAAATGTGATTGGTTCTCATAAAGTGAATTTTGATTGTACATTTTCCTTAGGAGGTCCATTTTAGACCTCAAAATTCCCCTATTGGGAATTTGTTGTCATCTTTTTCATATCCTAAGCCACATAAATTTTTGTTGCATTGGATTTATTCCCATGGTTTGATGATTGACTTGGAACAAGAAGATTGAACTTGATCATGGAAAACTTATACACTTGAATTTGTATGGTTGAGTGGCTTTGAATTATTATCTTTTGCATTTGAATTTTTGAATGGCTCGGAAACACAACTCTTATGTAGCAGCTCATCTCATTTCACTTGTGATTCAAGTTAGAGAAACTCAACCATTTCATGTGCCTGATGTAGATGCATTTTGATATCATCAAGAGCCGCTTTGCTAATTTTCACCATGTCTTCAATAGTGGATAGGACCAGATTGTTGAGAACCTATTAAAATTGAATGTTTTGCTCCATGTGAACTTGCTCGCTTGCTTTTAACACTTGCTTGATTTTTTGAACTCGCTTTCTTGAACTTGTTTTCTTAAAATTTCTTTCTTGAATTTCATGCTTGCTTGATCTTAGAGTTGTGCTTTTCTTTGCTTCGTTCACTTGATTTGACAAGTTTAGGGTGTCTTCTACCACCAAAAATGCGCACAAGTTAATGAATTTTACAATGTAATGAGTGGATGACAAGTTCAAATGAATTCTACCAAAAACGACTTTAATTATTCAAGGCTTGGGTGTCGAGTTCAACCGAGAATGCACCCGATACAACTCAAATTCAACTTAATAAGTTAACTTACAAAATATTATGATTTTAAAGTTACAATAACATTCAATTTTGATTTTATTTGACACTTACAAGGAATGGTTGCAAGTGAATTTTTCAAAAAATGATGCAAATGTTGTTGATGTAGACTTGCCCTGGAATTTTGATGATTTCTTGAGTTTGTTCTTTACAACTTATTAATGGTGGGAGCTTGAACACATGTGTTTTTCTTGTTTGTTCCTCCTTGTAGCTACTTGATTACAAATGTTTAAACTCCTTTAGTGTATTGTTGTATGATGAAAATTGCAACTATAGTTTTAAAACTAGACACAAAACACCATAAGCCTCCAAACAGAAAATCACCATCACATGCGAGCAAAATGTACCTAAGTTCCCCTTATTCGGATTTTGGGCGCATCTAGGACACTTCAATAACACAAAAAAAATATTTTTTTATTAAATTTTGGAGTACATAATTTATCAACTTCAACCTTATAACTCCTACTTTTACATTAACACATTCACTCTTATACCTCCCCTTTTCTCATAAATCCTTTTAGGCTTGAAATAGGAATTTACAAAGCACTTTTACACATCACCAAGGAATATGAGATATTTTATTACTTTTAGGAAAAAGTAATAAAATATTTTTCAAATTTTTTTAAACTATATACTTGTGCTTATTTAAAATTTATCAAATAAAAATGTGATTGGCTAAGATTGGATCAACTAATGCATTGCAGAGAAAAATTAAGAGGGGACATAGCCATCCATGGCGTAGTGTTATCATTGACTTTTAAGGAGATTACAAGAAATCAATTATTTTGTTGAGCACGAGAGTGATGGATTATATTGAGGTTTGAACTTCACGCTCACTGCACCACTTGAACGATTTCATACTGAAATATTACAACCGCATGCAAGCCCTCTATTATGGACTTTGCAGCTAGGGGAGCTCCTCTATGAGTATCATCATTTTTAGAAAAATTCTGCAGCAAAATTTCATATCCAGCCTCATCAACATAATCCTCTGGATTTCCCACATAATTATCCTCTTCAGGAAGACTCACTTTCAATTCAATCGTTTTTTCCTCGAGACCTTGCATTATCTCATTCCAAATCAAGCTTCCTCTTGAATTTTCAAGAACCACACCCCAAGATTGCAAATTCCAATCCCTTATTTGCAACCAAAGAAAATCCCTTCTTCTTGAATTTGGTCTTCTCTCTTCGACCTCATTAATTTCCAAAGTTTTTTCTTTAGAATTCAGATCAGGCTCATTACCACGCTGCTCACCTTGGTATTATATGGCATCAATCAACACATCATTGTAAGTCTTTGGTGCATCAAAAACCTTTGGGTGGACTGAATTTTCCAAACAATGGAATACCTAGAACGTTATTCGCAAATATGGATAGAAGCAGCTTCAGCAATAAAAATCCGATCCAGTTTGGAATTTCTTCCAATCCCTTATCATGGGGCTCGTGTTTTTCTCTAGCCCAATTGACGTTGATCAAGAAGAGGCACACTTGCTAGAGAAACAAGCAGGTGTCAAAATTTATCTATTCAAATGTCCATCATCAACCTTTATCGTTATTAAGGATAGGGAATGAGCAACGAAATATAGATGAGTTAAAATGATATATGGTTGAGGTTCCAAGTTTCAAGCTAAATTTATCTTCAAAAATTCCACATTGTGGACGTGGAGAACTGGGCTCATATCCCAGTAGAAATATACACAAGTCGCCATTCATGGTGACTTGGGCTTTGGAATTCTTATTTTGGAAGCGCCGTGTAGGAGAAAGCCCATGGAACTATCTAAGGACGTGTTGTGCTATTCAACAACCCCCATTCTTTTAGAATAATTTCCTTAGAAAAATAATGGGGACCCTTTTAAATTTTTTAGACTAGAACAAATAACACCCTTAAGTGATTGATTAAAATAGAAATAGGAGTTAGAAAAGCTAAGGGACATCATTTTATTGTTTAAAGGGAACTTAGGTGGAAAATTAAAAAGAAACATAGTTGCAAATCATAATCGAAAAATCACGAAGATAGCATATGACATCTTAAGCCACTCCAAATGATTTGCGATGTTATATCAACAAAAAGCTTTAATAAAGGAAAAAGGCTTCTGAACAAATCATGTTTCATGAAAGACAAATTGCGGGACCCACCTTTTCCACGTCACTAATTGAAAATTGCAAATCAAATTTTCATTCGGCCATTATTCGATCCGCCCTCGTTTTCATTCCCCGATGTGATACATCCCATTGCATCACACTTTTGCTAATGATCACCTCCTTCGGATATATAGTTTCACCGAGATTGCGATTGCGATATCGCATCAAAAAGTTTTCATTTTTCTTTTCCCCCGCTAATGTTTGAAGCTTTCAAAAACTTTAATATTTTAACTTAAAAATATTTTTATAGTGTGAAAAGAAATTGATCGCAATCGACAAAACATATGTTATTGGCACTTTAAGAATTTTTCACACAAATGAATCTGTGATGCAAAGATATATTATTTAAATTCCTAAATGTCTATTCAGGCACATGAAACCATACTTTCCATTAATGCCATAAATTATCGGTTTAACAACTTGAGCCTCCAAATGTGATTTGACCGCAAAATAATTAATGTTTTATATTACTCTGCCTCTGCATGCCAAGTTTGATTTTCATAATTTTAATTATTGTTGTACTGCTCTCATATTTTGACAAGGTTTCCCTTTTTACTTGCTGTTATTCTTATTTCGCAGGCAAGTCTGAACAAACAGTGTTACTCAGAAATGTATAAGGCCACAAAGAAGTATGAGAAACCCATGGCTCCCCCTAATCCTACGTCTCCTAATAACAAAGTAACAAAAATGATGTCACTATTCACAGATACTACATGCGCAATAGAAAGTGGTTCTGCTTCTTGGGAATCAATGTATAGGTTATTTGAAGATGATAAATCCCACAGGGTTGAAATAAACGCTACTATAGACACTTATGATACCTCACAAGCTACTATATCCGACGTCGCCAACTCTTTTCTACACAGAATTTCTACACACCCCAATATTCTACCATATATAGATATGGTGAAATGGATTATTGACAATCTCAACATGGGAGATATAAATTTCCTAACAAGAAGAGGTACAATTATAGGGTCATTTAGAAATAAATATTTGAAGAAAATGTACCACATTCTAGACCCTCATAAGGTGTATGATAAATATGTCCTAGCGCAATTCATGAAGGAGAATAAGTTGCAGTCAGATCCCATAAAGCAATGGAGGAGTAACCCTTAGCAAGAATAAACATGATGATAAGGGTATGTATTCCACTTCTTCACTTGCTGGTCTCTATTGTTATATTTATGCTATCATGTCTAGACTTTTTGGCCAACCCAATACCATTAAATACTCCATTGAATGGGTTCCCCTTATGGATGCTATCACAGAATCCTACATCATGGAATGGGAAACCATTTTGTCAAATAATATTGCTACCCATATTCTTGAGTACAAAAAAAATAGTTCCATTTCATCTAAGATCCTTCCCCCATTTTATATGAGTGCCTACATTATGGATGCGGTGTGTTTTACGTCAGATTTTCCAACCATGGGTTGGAAATGGAATATCCAAGACCCCACTCCCATTCATATTTATCATAGTATTCTATGGGAATCCAAATATGAAACCAATTTCTACAATATTTTCCATGGAGTTATGCTCCCATTGCTTCAAGTTGTGTTTGATGAAAAGGCCCCTAGATTGTCCAAAGAAGCTCAATATCCATTAGAAAATGGTTTTGGGAAGATTTATTCACTTATGTCAGATTTTTTGGAAGCTTAGCCTGACCACATGTCCTACCATTATATGTTACAGATAAACTTATCATAAGAGAAATTTCTTATCAGACAGTTGGTCATTGATTGACCAAAGTTTTGAAAGAAGCAAAGAAAGATTTATGGCCATCCTTTCCTATTTATTGTGTTGTCTATGCATTAGATCATTTCAAACATTCCAGGTTTGAAATTAATCAAATCCAATGTTTGAAATTATTTACAATTTCTCATAGGAAATATGACCTAGACCAAGTTGCATTCAATTTAAAAACTCAAGTGAAAATCAAGCCATTTGCCCATGAAAATGATGATTTTGATGATTTTTTTGAGTCAGTTGATACTTATTCAACAATGGATAAATTGGCAACATCATGCCTTAATCCTTAGCAACTAGAAAATTTCAAGAAATACAGGAATAGAAGGTTGGAAGGTATTCCTTTAAATATTCTGGAGGTATCCCAACCTATCTCATAGAAAGAAAAAAAAAATAAGAACATAAACAATATAAATAATAGGGAAAAGAACAACCCCCTAAGGATAATGAAGTCCTTAGTGGAATAAAAGGAGATAAGTCTACTGGAACTCATGAAACTAGATATCCATTGTTTTCCAGTGACTGAGATGAAGTCTGGAAAGAATTTGATCAACAGTTTAAGGGAGACCAAGAAGTGTTGATCATTGATCATCAAGAAAAAGTGGAAACACCTCATGGTAAAAGTCAGAACTCGTTTACTGTTGGGTCAAATGAAAAATCTGTAAGCACATAATAACTTGAATTTATCCCTGCCTACATAAAATCATAAATTGTGTTGAAAATCAAGGAAATAACTCTTTTGGATATATTTTACAGCCCAAGACATAAGGTTGTCATGAGCAGGTAGAGGAAAAGGAGAAGAACAAAACAATCACAGGCTCTCATTCCTAGGGATGTCTCTATGGAAATAGTTTGGAAGGACCGAAAAGTAGATCCATCTCAGGATCTAACACAATTAACTCAGTTTGCAGGCTCATATGCATCTTCCACCATTGAAAAAGCCACTGAAGTTCGACAATTAGTCAAAGAGAAGGATGAAATAATCCTTCAATTAGAACAATAATTTTGAGCTGTTGAATTCAAAATCTCCACAGTATGCATTTTTGCGTCTACGTTTCGAGTCTAGATCAAGACCCATCATCAGGACAAATCCTGTCAAAAATAAAGGAGGTTAGATGCAATAAATATAAACAAAATAAGTGCATTAGGAGTGAGCGCGAATCGACCAACAATATACTGAGTCAGTCGAATGCTCTGCGGGTGTGCTGGCCATGAAGTCTGTGTTTGACAGAAGCGAAGGTTGGTGTAAGATCGAGATCATGACACTGCTTCAAGAAAAATAGATCTGCCTCTCTTTTTTGGATTTTAACTCTTGTTTTCTCGATATTACGAATCTCAATCCAAGTTTCCCTTCCGTACAGGGTACCAATTATAGTTTTAAGGTTTCTGTGGTGTGCTTTTTGAGCTGTTGAATTCAGAATATCCACAGTATGCATTTTTACGTCTACATTTCGGGTCTAGATCAAGACCCATCATCAGGAAAAATCCTGTCAAAAAGAGAGGAGGTTAGATGCAATAAATATTAAAAAAAGAAGTGCATGAGGAGTGAGCATGAACCGACCAACAATATACTGAGCCAGTCGAATGCTCTGCGGGTGTGCTGGCTAAAACAATAATTTCTAGTAGAGAAGAAAAAAATTAATCAACAATTACAAGCACAAGTGTCACAGATCCAATTGAGCTTGAATCAACTAAATCTACATCGCCAATTTGATATTGGCGCTAAATATGCTTAGATACACCAACTGCATTTCACTGTTGAACAATTGAAATATAATCCTAAAGTGGATGAATTTAAAAGGAAGCTTTAGAGCTAAATAATTTGTTAGCCCAACAACAAGTTGTTTTATGTTAACAAATTTCTAGCATAATTGAATTGTGTGAAAATAATGATTGACTGATGAATTGAGTAGCTAAAAAGAGGATCAATTTTGATGAAATTGATGATAAAGTCTCCTAATAATTCACCTGGAAAGATACTGCTGAAATTCGAAAGGCCAATATTCCTAGGATAGAATATTATAAAAAAAAAATCTTATTCATTGATTGGGACATACAGTTAAAGCAAGCCAAAAGGGAAATTTGTAGAGCTATGGATGTTGCCAACAAAATTGTTGAAACAGTTAGCCAAAACCTCATTGTTTTTAATTTGATTGATAAATTCCCACCCGGTTCTCTACCCGTTGTAAAATATTTGATAAGACAGTGACATGAAATTTCTAAGATGAAGGAATAAAGCATCAAAAAATTGGATAAGATGGATTGGGACAAGTATTGGAAGCACTTGGTAAAGCCACATAGCCAATGGCTAATGTTGTGTTATCTAATCGACACTTCCTCTTAGATGATGCCTCCAGTATCAGATGCGGTCTACACAGGATAACTTCATATCAGGCGAGGCCAACCTCCTGAGGTTCAGCCTATGATAGACATCCTTCAACTCAAAGAAAGAATGTCAAAATAGACAACAATGCAATCCTGAAGTGAGTCATCCCACCAAAATCTATTTCTGTTTTTATTTCAATTAATTTAAGAAGAGTTGTTTAAACCTCCTCAAATATTTATGTATTTTCTATTTTTGTGCTTTTATTTTATTATATAAACCCTTTCGTGTCTTTAAGGAAAGGGTCTTGAAATTTTGAAAAGAAAACTTTACATAAGTTACACTTTTGTACTCTTAAAGTTTTTCTTAATAGAAAATGCTAGACTAGATACTACTTTTCAAATGAGCAGGGTTAGAATATATATGGTACTTTTATCTTTATGTTGATGTTTTTTTTCAAATGAGAAATAGTTAAGCTTCCTTATGATGTTTTGTTATATGTACCTTTTTAACAAAATCCAACATTAATTCATTTCTGAACATGTTTGATTGCCATTTTTTATACATATACAATACATGCAATATATACTTAATCAATTAATTTGAATAACTATTAATCAAATCAATTATCTTACATAATTTTTCATTTCTCTAAGTGGTTGACAAATCTTCATTTGCATTCACTTAAAGATCATCTTTTTAATTCAGATATAACAGAAATATAATTCATCCTTGGATAGAGATAGATATATACAAATTTTCTTTAAACTTGTTGTCACTCTCATTCACCAAGTCACATACAATTAAAATACCACCCATCCACTCAATTATATTTCATTGGGAAACTAGTCCCATAAATCTAGTTGGAGCCACTATCTCAAATGGATAAGGGATGATTTTTAATTCCCTGACCTGGTGGTTTTCCCTGATGTTGTTGCAATGAGTTTCATGCCACCAATATTTTTGGTGCTAGAAAGAGGGCCACTAGACTATGAATGACACCAAAAATTAATAAAAAAAACAAATACCATCAAAATAATCGATCCCCCTCAGAATATCCTACAAATTCAAGTTCACGCTCAAAATCTCCTACCTTTAGATCATAAGTTGTTTAATATCCTCCCAAGTCTCCTAGTTCAATTCCCAAAGAACTCTCCCCTGATTATACTCCATAATCGCCTAAAATACATAATTTAATAAAGAAATTAGAAGAAATTTCTATTTAAACATAAAATCTTGTGCTTTTTGAAGCCTCTAAAGGAAATGTTACTTCAATTTGACAAGGTACTGGTGTATTGAATCGTTCTCAGAGTGAAAGACTCAAAATAAATCCATTTGAGTTTCCTCTTTATTCCCTTCATAGGAATACTCCAACATTTGAAGCTCAAACATCTACTAGTGAGATTATTTCATCTTCTCCCCCTCAAACTTCATCATTGATTCCCCCTTCAATTACATCCTCTCAACCAATTTCCTCATATACTCATATCTCTTCATCTCAATCCACAAGTGCCTCTTTGAGCAGTACTAGTTTCATGGTTGTTTCTTCTTCAGCTACATCCACCTCTGGAATTACCTCTTCTTTTTCAAATCCTTCTTCAGGACAAGCCAATCCTCCAATTCACGCAATGGCAAATAGGCCATGGAATAATCCTGGAGCTGTTCAATTACCAGGTCCTCTTCATCCTTTACCCAGCCATCCAGAGATATGGCTACCTAACTATAATCCTGACGATGGTCTCCCTGCTGAAGAACATATCCATAATTTCATGCTATCTATGAATCTAAATGATGTTTCTGAAGAAGATTGTGTAGTAATATTGTTTCCCTATACTTTTCAAGGATCAACTAGATCATGGTACTTTTCATTACAATCAAGAACTATTACTAGTTGGGACATATTTGAAGAACAATTTTTGACCAAATTTGGTGATAATCATACTACTTCTACTCTCGTCAATGATATTTCAAATCTTAAAGCGAAATTAGGTGAAAATATCAAAGATTTCAATTCCAGATTTAAAAAAATGCTAAATAAAATCCTATCTACATCTAAACCTGGTGTATATGTAAAGATTGAATGGTAAATATCCTCTCTTCCTTCTAACATAGAAATTTTTGTAGATAGAGCCAATAAGGCTACTTTGGTAGAAAACATGGAATAAGCCCTCTGTGTAGAAAAGATAATTCTTACTTTAGAAAATAAAATTGCACATGAATATAGAAAATCTAAAAAAGTCACTCTTAAGGATGAGTCCAAAAATAAAACATATAAGGATCCTTATGATCTTGAAGGATTAAAAAAGGTTATCAAAACCATGTCAAATGACGTAGTAGAAATAAAAAAAACAAGTAGTTGAATCTTATTCTAAGAAACCTTTCATATCTTTTAAGAAAACTCAGACTTCAAATCCTCAACCTCCAAATGTAATTTCTAATTTTGAATCAGATAATGATGAAGATTAGGATGAAACAATATTGTCTGCAGATGAATCACATGATGAAGAGCTGGTTGAAGTTCATGGATTATGGTATTTTATTCTTCCTACATTCGATAATGAAGGTGAAAATGAGGCACTTCCAGTTAGCACTAGAAGTAAAATTCTTACTAATCTCCCTCAGTCTCCTAAAAAACAAAAATCTTCAACCCTTGTTGCTAAAGACAATTTTTTTAACGAAAAGTATCCTTCTCCTCAAACAAGCCCAACTTCTTGTTAATCTTCATCTACATCAAAGACCTTAATGGTTTGAGATACCATCGACTATAATATGGTGTAAGATATGAATAAAGTTAAAGAAAATATCTCTATACATGAGGTGAGTAAATTAAAACATCAGTAGAAAATCCTACTCAAAGAACTGAATGCAATTCCTGCCTTGCCTTTACCTATGCCTATTATTTCTAAAGCCTCTAAAGGATTAGGCAAGCCTCCCACAGATTCATTTGAAAAGGTCGATGCCACTGATGCTATTCTAATTGGAGATAGATCCAATTCTCACACACCTCTATTCATTCTGAATTTTGAATTTTTTAATAAAAATGTGTACAATTGTCTGATATTCTTTGGGGCTTCTTCAAATATTATGCCATATTCTGTTTGCTTGAAGTTAAACATCGCTCCTTAAAATTATGTTGTACAAATTTTTCAATTAGATAGAACCAAAGTCAAGGTTTTAGGAGAGATGAATTATGTCCTTATTAGGCTAGATTCTAATTCAAAAGTTCATTAAGTAATTGATATTATAGTTGCTGATATTCGTGACTTTTAAGGTTTAATTATGAGTAGACATTGGTCATAAAAGCTTCATGGTTATTTTTCCACTGATTGGTCTCATATGTGGCTTCCCTACAATGGAAATCCAAATCAAATTCGAGTTGACCATGAAAAACTCCTGAAATACTCAGTAACTGATTTCAATGATGAAAATTAACCAATGGCCTTTACCAATAACATCCTTGGAAATAACTCTGCTGAATCGTTTTTGGGAAATGTCAATGCACAGTTATCTCCATTTCTTATCAATTCGATTAATTCTCAAATTGAAAACTTTTCTCAGTCAGATTCTTCCAAATATATAAATATTGTAGAAAAAACTTTTGTTAAAACTTTATTTTGGACATTATAATTTGATGGATAAAAATCAAGCGATGGTAAAGGAGCTGGTTGCATACTAATTAATCTAGAAGGAGAAAAGACAATGCTGGCATGTAGGTTATAATTTGAATGCACAAACAATACTGTAGAGTATGAGGCACTGGTCCAAGGCTTATGTAAAGAAATAGACCTTGGTGTCAAATACCTTCAAGTATATGGTGATTCTAAAATAGTTATCAAGCCGGTAAGAAATAATATTCATTGTATCTATGGTCATCTCAAACATTACCAGTCATTAGTGAAAGATCTTACCTCACATTTCTTAACATTCATTATCTCACCTATCCCAAGGCTACAAAATTAAAGTGATAATCTTCTAGCCAATGTAGCAACTAGAATTATTCCTTCTGAGGATTATAGTCCAGAAATATTTTCTATGGAATTATTTTTTTCGCTCATATGTTCCTAATAATGTCACTAACTGGATAGTATTTAATGATGATGAATATGTTCTAACCTTTATGACATCTGAAGGATCATATGAAGATCAACTGATCAATGAGGATGAACATGAAAGACAGTTAAAACAAAAAACTGATGAAAATGCCATACCTAAATCTGTGGTAAAACTTGAAGATATTTATGACCTAAAAGACAGATTTAAGAAGGTTACTAATTCTAAGCTACAAAGTTCAACCTTGAGATTTGAACTAGTAAACCTTGGCACTGATCTCAGACCTCAGAATATCACTCTAGGACTTGGTCTCTTGTCTGATGAGTGATTAGCCTTCATTCATTTATTGAAGAAATATAAGAAATTTTTTGCATGGAAATATGAATATCTCAAGACATATGATACCTCCATTATCCAACATACTATCCCAATGAAATCCACTGAGAAACCTGTATAGCAGAAGTTAAAGAAAATTCACCCCAATCTTGAAAGTCAAATAAAATCTGAACAGAATAAACTCCTTAAAGCCAATTTCATCTTTCCTATTAGGCATTCAAAGTGGGTTTCAAACTTAGTCCCCGTTAGCGCGAAAAATGGTGACATCCAAATTTGTATAGATTTTAGGAATATTAATAAAGCTTGCCTAAAAGACAATTTCCCATTACCACCTATGAAACAAATTTTGCAATTAGTTGTTGGATCTGAATTAATGTGTTTCCTTGATGGATTTTCAAGTTACAATCAGATACTAGTTCATCCTGAAGATAGGTTGAAGACTAAATTTAGGACCAAATGGGGCACTTATTCTTAATATAAAATTCCTTTTGGTTTAATCAATTGAGGAGCAACTTTTCAAAGAGAAATGGATATTGCTTTTAGAGGAATAATAAACAAAATTGTGGTTGTGTACTTAAATGATATAACCGTTTACTCCTAGAAAAGAAGTGACCACTATCATGATCTCAAGCAAATCCTTGAACACTGCTTAAAGTATGGAATTTCATTAAATCCAAAAAAGTCTTATTTCGCTATAAGTGAAGGAAACATTTTAGGATTTATTGTATCGAAAGAAGGCATTTGTATTAATCCCAAAAGAATAAAGGAAATTTCTGAAATCTCTCTACCCCATAAAAAGAAATCTATGCAATCCTTTTTACGACAAACAAATTTTGTTAAGAGATTTGTTCCTAATTTTTCCCAAATTTTTTTACCATTGCAAGCCACGATTAAGAAAAAATCACTCTTTAAATGGGGACATAATGAAAGAGAAGCTCTTGATCTAATCAAGCAAGCCATCGTAAATGCTCCTTCTCTAACTACCCCAAATTTTTCTAATCATTTTGTTTGTACACCTTTACTTCTGAAACATCCTATGCTATTGTACTAATGCAAGTTGATGATAACAAAATTGAAGCACCCATCTCTTTATTTAGTTAAAATCTTCAAGGCGCTGAACTAAATTATTCAGAAGTGGAGAAACAAGGTTTTTCTATTTATAAATCTTTAAATCATTTCAGGCCTTTTCTCCTAAAGACACATACCAAGGTAATAATTCCATTCCCAGTAGTAAGGAAACTGCTTATGAAAAAGGAATTGGGAGAAAAAAAGGAAATTTGGGTTACAACTCTGCAGGAATATGATATTGACATGAAACTGTTGAGTCTCAAATCTGCATCTTTCCTATACACCTTTCTACACCTTTTTCATTCACCTGAACCTTCTAAGTCGTCAATATCATTGCATATTAATTGTAAAAGAGCATCTAAAATGGTTTTTAACTACGTTTTGTGTCTGCTGTTTGATTTATATTTTTGCTCATTTAGCTGCGGAATCTTGCCACTTTCCGCAGCTGCTGCAACTTTCCGCAGCCATTTTGTGAAAGTCTATGTTGTAGGTGTCTTCAGGAAATTCGAGCCACATGGGAAAGTCAGAAATGATGTGGACATGGATCGTGTCCTATTGGCTCGGGAAAATTCACCTAAGGAGGCTGTGGTCAAAGGTGGCCAAGTGGAAGTCAACCGTAGAGTCCCACGGTGACAGGACTCTGTTTCTCATCACGTGGAGATTTGTATGACCGTTTCTAATTTACGGGAGACACATCAACACCTGTACACGGCTCCATAAACCGAATCCAACATCCACTCTTCATAGATTTACTCCTCACTGCGGCCATGATGCTGGATCTCTGGACGTGATGGTTTACGTGTCTCTATCAGCACAAAGTTTAGGGAATTAGTTATATTACCTTTGTTATAAATAACGCGTTTTCATATGCATATTAGATTAGCCTCCAAGCCTCCAGATAGCTTTGTAATGTAATTACGTTGCCACTGTGCCGTAATATCATCTCTCTGTTATGACTGCATTTTAATATATAAGAAGACTCTGTTTCCAAGCGTAGTTCGTATTTGAAGGCTGTTGCCTGAGGCTGGTGCAGAGGGCCCCTACACACGCTGAGGTTTTGTGCATTATTGTATAGTTTCTTGTTTTATTTCTTTAAGTTCATTGTGCCATAAGTCATTCACGTGTTTATACATTGCATCTTTCATGGTATTTATGCTTCATCTCTGTTCATAATATTTCATGCTTTACATTTTACTTCTGTCCATAATCTTTCATGTTTTATGTTGTGGTTAACTGATTAGTGTTCTTGTTTCATATTACAATAGGCAGTCTGGGCACTTGCACATCTTTTTATAATGACTAATGACATGGAATCAACATTGTCCTTCTGCTAATTTACTTTTCTTAGTTTTTGTTTAATTCCAGCACTGTTTGTTTATTTCAGTCTTGCACATTTGCTTCAGTAGTTAGATTTAGATATATTAAATTGCTCATGTCATTTTCAGTTACCTCCGAAAGCCATAGCTGGACTAATGGTGAGGAATTGAAGTATGAGTGTGTAGTTTGATATTAGTTTACTTTCTGCAAGTTAGATATATTAAATTGCTCATGTCATTTTCAGTTACCTCCGAAAGCCATAGCTGGACTAATGGTGAGGGATTGAAGTATGAGTGTGTAGTTTGATATTAGTTTACTTTTTGCAAGTTAGAAATATTAAATTGCTCATGTCATTTTCAGTTACCTCCGAAAGCCATAGCTGGACTAATGGTGAGGGATTGAAGTATGAGTGTGTAGTTTGATATTAGTTTCTTTTTCTACAAACTAGATATCAGGTTGCTCAAGTTGTTTATGGTTACCTCGGAAATCCATAGCTAGACTAATGGTGAGGGGTCAGAATATAAGTTGATGTAATTTGATTTAGATTTACTCTGTTGCAATTCTTGGATTTCTTTAAGCATACTTTATTTTGTATTTGGACAGCAGCAAGGATAATGATTTTCATGATCAGTAGTTCACTGTTGTTTGACTAGAATAGTGATGCAATTTCATTTTCTTTGAAGAATTAATTTTTTCATTGTGTGTTTTAAAATTCTTTTGAAGTTTGGAAAATCATTACAAGGACATCATTGTCTTGAATATTTGTCTCCAGACTTGTCTTTTAGAATTTCATAAAAATCCAAAAATGACAAAAAGTAAGAGATAGGTTATCTTGCACATATAGTGCGCCACACTTCATTAGCTTACGAATCCCGAATTGATAAATTAATGTAGCAATTTAGGACACACTAAATTGACCAAACAGAAACCAACAAAAATTGTCATAGGACAAGGTCTCTGCAGATTGCTGTCTGGAGCATCCGACATATCAGATGACGAGGATTAAGGTGATACTATACACGTTTATGAGGTAAGGCTGAATGAATTTGAGTCACAAAATATTGATCTTATATTTATTTGAAAAATGGATAGGCTCCCACAGAACTCAATCATAAAAGAAAAATACATTTAATATTAAAATCTAATCAATATTAGATCATTGATAATGTATTTTTCAAGAAAACTATAACTATATTATTAAGCTGCCTTGAAAATTTTGAAGTACAAAAGGTTTTGCAGGAACTCCATGATGGACCTGCAAGTGGAAATTTCAGAGGAGATACCACCGCACACAAAATCCTTCATGAAGGATATTATTGGCCAACACTGTTCAAAGACGCTCATGCATATGTGAGAAAATGTAAAACATGTCAAAATACTGTTGGAAGAAAAATAAAACTTGCCTTACCTCTACAATCGGTCAACATTGAACAAACATTTGAGCAATGGGGGTTGGATATCATAGGTGAGATTTTTCCTAACTCTTCCAAACAACATAAATACATTCTCAATTCAAAAAACTACTTTACTAAGTGGGTGGAAGTTGTTCCATCAAAGGAAGCTAATTTAGACGCCATCATTGAATTCGTCGATCAATTCATCATTACTAGGTTTGGCTTACCTAACACACTTATGTTTGATAATGCATCTTACTTTTCAGGTAATAGTATGACTGAATTTTATCTCAAGAAAGGTTTTAAGCTTAAATATTCTGCTAATTACTATGCCCAAGGGAATGGTTTAGCATAGTCAACCAATAAAAATCTCATAAGAATCATAAAAATAACTATTGAATAGAGCCAAAAGAATTGGCATAAGTCTTTAACATTTTCTCTATGGGCAGATCGAATAACTCAGAAGGCCTCTATAGGCACTTCTCCATTCAATCTAGTTTATGGGAAATAAGTTTTAATTCCATCAAATTTAGCCCTTCCCTCACTAGCCCTAGTTCAATTTAATGATGAAATACTTTCCTCTTCCTTATAGTTAAGAATGTCCAAAATTGTTAAATTAGAAGAAGAAAGGGAAAAGGCCAAATTAACACATGATTGACATCAACAGACCGTTAAAAATTATTTTGATGCAAATTCTGTTACCCCAAAATCTTTCCAAGTTGGAGACCTCGTTCTTAAATGGGACAAGGCACATAGGAAAAAGGTAAGCATACCAAATTCCAAAGAATGTGGCTTGGACCATTTCAAATTATAGAACTAATTGGCCCATCAAACTTCATATTGCAAGATATTCAAGAGATGAGAGATTTTCTTCCTGTCAATGGGTTGATTTTGAATTTTTTTTTATTAGAAGAACATTTCTTCTAAATGTATCATACTTATATTTATATTTGTAGGTTAATTAAAGAATAATGTTTTATTACATACTTGTGGATTTTCTCAAAACCTTTGAATCATTTTGTGACTTTTCATTTTGAAGAATAAAAATTCTTAAAGAAATGATTACAAACTAGAAAAAACGGATAAATACTATACAACTCTGAAATCTTTTTCCATTGAAATTGTAAATTATTGTAAACTGCAAACTTCATAAAGTCGTTTTACCCTATTATCAATAAGAAAAAGTTCACTTTTTCAAAGTAAATACTATTTGTTACTAATAATATTTAACTATAATTTGTCATCCAAAAATCTTAAGGAGTCAATGATTCTCCCTATCCATTAATTATGCTTTTCTAGAGTGTACTTCAAAAATGTAAAAACGTTAAAAAGATAAGAGGTTCATCATGAGCCTGCTTACCATGTTCATAGGAAAATAGTTGACTGACATTACCAGTAATGCATATAAAACCAAGGTAATGGATTATGGCTATTAAATAACCATAAGACAAGGGGTCTTATCATGGGAAAACTTGTTTAGTCCAATAACAATCACTGAATGGCATTGTCAAAATCTGGTCACCAAGCCAAGTCAATGACTTTCTAAGAATAAGAAAAAAAAAAAAAAAATTATATAATTGTGAATTTATCTCCAAAGATTGTAATGATAGATGGATGGGATACTAGATCCTTGATGGTTAAAAGGTAACAATGTCGAGGCCATAAATGCTTGCTGGCAGCATGGGCTCTACCTGTGAAAAAATGAGTATATCAAAAGGCTAAGTTTCAAAAAGGAACCTACTTTATTTTTTAAGCTATTTAATTATTGATATAGAGAAATGAATATTTTTATCTATGAAAGGTTTTTAAAGAGTCGCAATAAGATGTGTTTTTATAATTCAGAGTAATTTTATTTATCGAAATATTTTGAAGATAATTTTCATTTCCTTAATTATTTTTACTTATTTAAAAATTTCAATAATTTCATTCTTCAGAGATAATTGGTTATTCCAGTGAATCTCCAATTTTTGTGCTATTCAACAAACCCCATTATTTTAGAATAGTTGCCTTAGAAAAATAATGGGGACCCTTTTAAAATTTTTAGACTAGAACAAATAACACCCTTAAGTAACACCCTTAAGTGATTGATTAAAATAGAAACAAGAATTAGAAAATATAAGGGACACCATTTTATTGTCTAAAGGTCACTTAGGTAGAAAATTCAAAAGAAACGCAATTGCAAATCGAAATCACAAAATTGCGAAGACAACATATGACATCTTAAGCCATTCTAAATGATTTTCGATGCGATACCAATACAAAATTTTAATAAAGGAAAAAGGCTTTTGACCGAATCATGTTTCATGAAATAAAAACCACGAGACCTGCCTTTTCCACACCACTAATCATAAATTGCAAATCGAATTTCCATTCCACCATCATTTGATCTTCCCTCGTTTTCATTTGATCTTCCCTCGTTTTGCTATCGATCACTTCCTTCCACCATCTAGTTTCATCGACCCCCGCTAATGTTTGCAGCTTTAAAAAAATTCAACCTTTTAACTTAAAAATATGTTTATAGCGCGAAAATGAATTTATCACAATCGGAAAAAAAATGTTCTTGGTGCTTTAAGAAATTGGCACACAAATGAATCTGCGATGCGAAGATATCTTATTTAAACACCTAAATGTCTATTCACGCATGTGAACCCACACTTTCCATTAATTACATAACTTAACGGTTTAATAGATCGAGCCTCCAAATGTTATTTGACCACAAAAGAATTAATGTTTTAGATTACTCCGCATGCCAAGTTTTATTTTCCATCATTTCAATTATTGTTACACTGCTCTTGTATTGTGACAAGATTTTCCTTTTTACTCATTGTTCTTATTATTTTGCAGAAAAGTCCAAACAAACAGAGTTCCTCAGAAATGTATAAGGCAACAAAGAAGTCTAAGAAACCCATGAATCCCTCTAATCCTGCACCTCCTGCTAAAAAAGTAACACAAATGTCGCCCATATTCACAGATACTACATTTGCAACAAAAAGTGGTTCTCTTCTTGGGAAGCAATGTACATGTTATTTGAAGATGAGAAACCCCAGAGGGTTGAAATAAAATATACTGTAGATGCTTGTGATACCTCAGAAGCTACTATAGATGACGTTGCCAACTATTTTCTACACAAAATTTCTACACACCACAAGATTCTACAATATACAGATATGGTGAAATGGATTATTGACAACCTTAACATCAAATATAGAAATTTCCTAACAAGCAGAGGTACAATGATAGGGTCGTTCATATCATAAGATTTGAATAAAAGTACCACATTCCAGACCCTCAGAAGGTGTATGATGAAGATTTCCTAACGCAAATTGAAAAGGAGAATAAGTTGCAGTCAGATCCCATAAATCAATGGAGGAGTAACCCCTATCAACCATAAACATGATGATAAGGGTATGTATTCCATTGCTTCGCTTGTTGGTCCCTACTCTTATATTCACTCTATCACGTCTAGACTTTTTCGGCCAATCCAATACCAGTAAATTATCTATTGAATGGGTTCCCCTTATGGATGTTGTCATAGACTACTACATCATAGACTGGGGAACTATTTTTTCAAATAATATTTCTACCCAGATTCTCGAGTACAGAAAAAATAGTTCCGTTTCATCTAATATCCTTCCCCCATTTTATATGAGTTCCTACATTATGGATGCAATGTATTTTACATCAGATTTTCCAACCATGGGTTGGAAATGGAATATCCAAGACCTCGCTCCCATTCATAGTTATCTTAGTATTCTATGGGAATCAAAATATGAAACCGATTTCTACAATATTTTCCATGGAGTTATACTCCTATTGTTTCAAGACATGTTTGATGAAAATGACCCTAGATTTCTCAAATAAACTCAAGCAGACTTCACATCCATTGGAAAATGGTTTAGGGGAGAGTTATTCACTTATGAAAGAGTTTTTGTAAGCTTAGCCCGACCACATGTCCTACCATTATATGTTCCAAATAAAATTATTGCAAGATAAATTTATTATTGGACAGTGGGTCATGAATTGACCAAAGTTTTGAAAGAAGCAAAGAAAGCTTCATGGTCGTCCTTTCCTATTTACTGTGGTGTATATTCATTAGACAATTTCAAACATGCCGGGTTGGAAATTGATCAAATCCAATGTTGAAATTATTTACAATTTCTAACAGGCAATATGACCGGACCAAGTTGCATTAAATTTCACAAGTCAAGTGAAAATCAGGCCATTTTCCCATGAAAATGATGATTTTGATGATTTATTTGAGTCGGTTGATACTTATTCAACAATGGATAAATTGGCAGCATCACGCCTTAATCCTCAGCAACTAGAAAATTTCAAGAAATACAAGAATAGAAGGTTGGAAGTTATTCCTCTAAGTATTATGGAGGTATCCCAACCTATCTCACAAAAAGAACAACAAATAGAAGAACATAAGAAAAAAAAAGAACATGGAAGAGAACAACCACCTAAGGATACCAAAGTCCTTAGTTGAATAAAAGGATATAAGTCTACTGGAACTCAAGCTAAAGATCCACCATTTTCAAGCGACTTAGATGAAGTATGGAAAGAATTTTATCAACAGCTTAAGGGAGACCAAAAAGGGGTGATCATTGATCATCAAGAAAAATCAAAAACACCTCATGGTAAAATTCATAACCCATTTACTCATGGGTCAAATGACAAATATGTTAGCACAAAAGAAGTCGAATTTATCCCGACCTACCTATCTTCAGAAATTGTGTTGAAAATTGAGGAAATACCTCCTTTGGATATATTTTATACCCCAATACATAAGGCTATCATGAGTAGGTAGATGAAGAGGAGAAGAACATAACAAACATAGGCTCTCGTTCTTGGGGATGTCTCTATGGAAATATTTTGGAAGGACCCACAAGTAGATACATCTCAGGATCTAACACAGTTAACAAAGTTTGCAGGTGCATATGCATCTGCCACCATTGGCAAAGCCACTGAAGTTAACAATTAGTCAAAGATGAAAGAATCCTTCAATTAGAGCAATAATTGATAGTATATAAGCAAAGCATTAATCAACACTTACAAGCACAAGTGTCACAACTCCAACAAAGCTTGAATCAACTAAAGCTAAAACACCAATATGATGTTGGTGCTAAAGATCCTCAGATACACCAACTAAAATTCATTGTTGAACAGATGAAAGATAATCCTAAAGTGGATGAATTTAAAAAGGAATATTTAGAACTAAATAATTTGTTAGCCCATCAACAAGTTGTTTTGTATCAAAAACTGTCTAGCATAATTGAACTATGTGAAAAAATAAATTCATTGATGAATCAAGTAGCTGACCAGAGGATCAACTTTGATGAAATTGATGATAAAGTCTCCCAATACGTCACCTGGAAAGATACTACTGAAAGACAAAAGGCAAATATTCCAAGGATTGAAGATTATAAAAAAGAAATCTTATTCATTGATTGGGATGTATAGTTAAAGCAAGATGAAAGGGAAAATTGCAAAACTAGGGATTTTTCCAACAACATTGTTGAAATAGTCAGCCAAAACCTCATTGCTGCTAATCTAGTTGATAAATGGCCACCCAGTTCTCTACCTGTTATAAAACATTTGATAAGACAATGTCAGGAAATGTATAAGATGAAGGAAGAAAGCATCAAAAAATTTGATAAGTTAGATTGGAAAAATTATTGGAAGCACTTGGCCAAGCCACGTAGCTAATGACTAATGTTGCACTGTCTAATCGTCACTTCCTCTTACATGATGCCTCCACTATCAAATGCGGTCTACACGCTGGAAAACTGCGTGTCAGGCAAGGCCAAATGCTTTAGGTTCAACCTATGATCGGTATCCTTCAACTCAAAGAACGAATGGAAAATAACGTAGCAATGCAATCTTGAAGCGAGTCATCCCACCAAAATATGTTTTTGTTTTTATTTCACTTAATTTAAGGAAAGTTGTTTAAGCCTCCTCAGCTCTTTATGTATTTTTTATTTTTATAATTTTATTTTATTATATAAACCCTTTCATGTCTTTAAATAAAAGGGTCCTGGAATTTTGAAAATAATATTTTACAGAAATTGTACTTTTGTACTCTTAAAGTTTTTCCTAATAGAAAAGGCTAGACTAGAGACTTTTTTTCAAATGAGCACAGTCAGCATATATATAGTACTTTTATCTTGATGTTGATGTTCTGTTTCAAATGAGAAATAGTTAAATTTCCTTATGATGTTTTTTTATATGTAGCTTTTTAACACAATCCAACATTAATTCACTTTTGAACATGTTTGATTGCCATTTTTTTATACATATACAATACATGCAATAATAAATGCGATATATACTTAATCAATTGATTTGATTAACTATTTAATCAAATCAATTATCTTAATTTTTTTTTCATTTCTAGAAGTGTTTGATACATATTCATTTACATTCACTTAAAGATCTTATTTTTAAATCGCATATAACAGAAAGATAATTCATCCCAGGATAGAGATAGGTATATACATATTTTCTTTAAAAATTTTATCACTCTCATTCACCAAGTCACAATTATTTAAAATACCACCCATCCACTCAATCATATTTCATTGGGAAACTAGTCCCATAAATCCAGTCGGAGCCACTATCTCAAACAGATAAGGGATGGTTTTTAAGTCCCCGAAAGGGTGGTTTTCCCCGATGATGTTGCCTACGAACTATCTCAAATGGATAAGGGAGGGTTTTTAAGTCCCCGAATGGGTGGTTTTCCCCGATGATGTTGCCAAAATATTTTGAAGCATCAAAAGAACACCAAATTTTTTTTTTTGGTGGACTTGGTCCATGAGCTGTACACCCAAGCAAGTCTTATAGATGCAATAGATTGGAAGCTAGGGAACGAATACGATGCATAAAATATGGAGAGGGTGTTGAAATTGGTATTATTGTGCTCTAGAATTGAGTCGAAGGCAAGGCTAGGGATACAAAAATTGTGTCAAATTATGGAAGGTGAAAATTATCTCCCATTTGTAGTGCCTTCTCACAACCACTGCTCCTCCAAAATTTTCTCCTTCATTGACTGCATACATGTTTGCATTCAACTTATAACTTCCACAACATACATCATATCCACTAGTTTGCAACACTTTTTAAATTATTTAATGCCCTTCCATGGAAGACTACCATGGAAAAATAAGGCCTTTAGAACCATTAATACTATGATACCAATTAAAGAAAATTAACAAAAATAAAAACTAAAATTATGAGAAAGAGACATGGTGGAATAGGCCTAGAGCCTCAATGTATATTGTGTATTCAAATAATGATAATGATACAATATAAATACATCGAGATTATGTCTCAAGATAGCTCTTCTATCTTGGACACACAATCAATTTGTTTGAGTGAATATCTCAACCACACACCAATATAGGAGCCTAACTAGTTTGAGATAATCTCTCACCAACTAGACCTAAACAAACTCCCAATTTTGAAGAACAATTATAGAATAGACAAGTAGGAATTATTCCAAGTTTATCCAAAAATCATCAAATTTAAAGATGTAAAAAAAATCACAGAAGAGGTACCATATAAGCCAAGGGTTGCATGTTATCACAACTTTCATTTTACAAAATATTATCTACATCATCTTGAACCTCAAAACTAGATTTTATGAAAAACTATTAGAAATGAAAAAACAAAGCATGGAAAAAAAAAATGCAAAGGAAACAAAATGCTGTAATTATAACTAAATTTAAACTATCCTACCCTAATCTAACATTTACAAATTCAGGTTAAGTGAAATGAATCTTCCAGTGATATCTAATATAATGCACTGTGGAAACCGCTCATACTTATATATAATTTTTTCTTGGCTTTTGAATCGAAATATGTGCGCATGTAGAATCAATGCAAGATACAATGAAGTGAAAAAGTTATACAAACAAAACATCCACATTGACAGGTAGAAGAAAAAAGTGAAAACACAAAGGTGTGACACACTTAACTTCTCTATCAAACAAAACACTCGAAAATATCAACATTTCCCAAGTTCAAAACCAAATACTCAATTGAACGCATGAAAGAACAAGCCATGAGACATGGGTCCTAATTGATAAGAATCTTCAAGAAAATATGCAATAGGATCATGGTAACAACCTTTGGCAAAATTTTGACAAGAAATATTAACCAAAGAGAAATCCATATTGAAAGTAAAATCAGTAGATTGACCATAATCTGTGATGTCATGCGAGTTAAAATTTTCAATGGATGATGTAGTATGTTAGGGTCCTATATCTAGGAATCTTGGTCATGTTAGTATTTCTATGTCTCTAAATTCAATTTGTAAATATTAGTCATGATGACCCGACTATTATTGTTTAAATAGGTCTAAGTATAGATTAAGTGTTATGTAATTTTTTCTATTTTTCTAAGGGTCCAAATGTCTAAAGCCATGTGTTTTCATTTTTAAAGCATAATCATAGGAAGTTTTTGATCACCATGGAAAGAGTACAAAGATCATGTCATAAAAATTCTTGGTTATTATGAGTTAGTCACCTTCCTTAGTCATCATAACTAGTCACTTAAGCTTAGAGGTATTGTATACATCAAAGCAATCATAAGTTGGATTAGGCACATATTTGGAGAAATATGGAGTTAGTTTGAATGTCGTTTCAAGGACAACTCATGATCTAAGCAAGAATGTAACGGTTAGAAGGAAAATTCTTTTCTTTTCCCAAAGCATTGCATTTTCAGGAGGTGTTGCACATTCATAGTTTCCTTTTTCCAACCATGATTAGTGCTCTCATTTCTGCTGTAGGCCATTCTACATGATTATTTTAACTTTCTTCTTCATTCCACAATGCTTAAATATTCACCATTTTCTTCGAAAGTTCTAGTTCGAAGGATCATTTTTTTCACTACAAAAGGGAGATAGGGGTGCTGTGAATACACACAAAGCTACAATTATCACATACCAGTGGTCAATCCTCCTTCACAGGTGCAAATAAAGGTCTATTTTTGTTCTTCAGTCTTGGAAGAAGCCTCAAATTTCGTGTAGGAGCTAGGAAAAATGATATAAATCCTACAAGAAAGACAAATCCATCATCACTGTTTTTCTGAAACCTCTGCATTTTAACCTTTTTTGCTGCATTTTATCCTAATTCGCTGCAATTCCACACAATGTTTTATGTTTTCATTTGTCGTTTCCAATTCACATTTTCTCTGTGTGAGCCTCTACATGCAATATAAGACATGGTTTGAAAATTAAATTGAAGCTTCTTCCCTTAAGTGCTTATGCTTGAAAGTGTTTAAAAACTCAAATACCTTCAGCACTGCGTTTCTGCCTTTAGCACCACGACTGTCCCATATAGTCCTATGTCAATTGTTTTAATATTGCGAATTTTTTTATGGTTTTATTGAGAAAGTCTGTGTTGTTTAAGCCTTTTGTGTAATTTATTTTTTTCTCTTAAGACATTATCAAAGCTTTGAAATATCATAAAACTTCCATTATTACACAAAAAAATTTGCTCATAACCCTAAACTATTCACTATTGCAAAAGAAAAATTATGTCAATTCCAGAAGACAAGAAGCACAAGGGAGGTGTCATTGTTCGATTTAAGCCACAAGATGTCAAAACCATCAATAATATCCAACCATGAGAATGGATTTTGAACAAGTGGGGTGTATGATGTTTTTTGAAAATATTTAGGGGTACCATATACAATTTACAAAGGAGTTTTCTAGGGGTTTTGATGGTTTGCAAGCAAAGGTGGGAACACTAATTTTCCAGTCACAACCCAATCAATAGCTAAGGCCATTGAGATCCCTTTGAATGGTGATGAATGTTTCAAGGTTATGGAGTTTTAGTTGGTTTATTTCAAAGACTTTCTCAAACCAAAACACCAGAAATTATATGGTTATGCTATTCCAAGAATCTATCTACAAGACCGCCATAGTAAACCGTTGGAGGTGATTCAAAGGTATTTCACATGTGAAGGGAGGTTTAGTAAAGTGTATCACTATCATATTAGTGTTGCGGGCAAAGCTACCCTAAGTTTTGGGTTGAAGGACCTAACAGAGAAGAAGGCGTACAACACCAAGAAGCAATTAAACTAAAGGTCCTAATGCTTAAACTAGTAAACTTGGGAGAGATGACCTTACCCATATGTCCTATGTTTGAGGTCATTCCCAAACCCTCTGATTATCCATGTGCTTCAAGACCTAAAAATCACTCAAGAAAAACCACATAGACTAGTTGCACAACATATATATCCTAAATTATAGTAGGTTAGATCATATAAGCTTATTAAATATAACATGAAATTACGAATTAGAAGATCATTAAAATGTATAAAAAACATATAATATCACGACATTAGGAACAAGATAGAGCTTCTTTATTGATGTATGTAAAATATGTGGAGAAATATCACCTGAAATCAGCCACAGTTCCAAGCGAAAGTGTCCTCCAGATCCATCCAGCCCAAGCCTCAAAAATATTTTTCCATAAAAGGTTTACAAAGATGTCTCATAAAGGAGGTGAACATATCAAAGAAGGAAATAAGGGTTTCCTGAACCTGGGAAGTGCAGGAGGCACATGGATAATCAGACTTGATCTGGTCTATAACAGGCTATAGTATCAATACCTTTCTCTCTCCTCTCAAAACAATTATTTCATTTGGGAAACAGTTTGGCCACGGGCTCCTATAGGTGGGCCTCCGGTGTAACTCGTAAACCCCACCCAAAATATACGGAGTTTTATATTTTTTAATATTTTAAATTTTATACATGGGTAAGATATGAGTGGACCCATGATTGCACGCACTTTAGACAGGGTAGAGTCACGTATGGAATTCAAAATATTGTTTTTAAAGAAAATGACCAAGTCTGAATGGAAAGGGTCAACCAAGGAAAATACATATATCATCAAGTATATAAAGGTAATAAATTATGCTATAACATATGCCCCCTAATATATGAGTTTAGAAGGTAAATGATGGCTGAAATTTATTATGTGCATAGGAAAGAATCTTGCGAGGACTTGAGATGACTTCAGTAGATTTCAACCTACCAAAAAGCAGTGAAAGAAATCAGAAATCAAGCTCATGTTTGAGGCGGGCATACCCATGCTCAATGAAATGAAAGCATGTCCACATAACAAGTATGGAACGAATCCAATATGTATACAAGTATAGCCAAAACCGTAAAGTACATAGTGAATTATCTGATCACTACCCGGAAGTACATATCAAAGTCATGTAAAAGTGTCACATATAGAAGAATAATCAATGATGATGCAAAGGTATCTGATCACTGAAGTCACAAATGAATCTCCAAGTACCAAATAATAAGTGGTGGAAAATGTGGTTCTGCACACAAATCGGGTGCCAACATATAAAATGCTACTGTGATGAATTGAAACATATAAGGGTGGGTGGTGTCACTGGCAGAAAATTGAAGGAGTTGTCAAAGTGAACCAAAGCATGCTGATGCAAAACCAAGGTCTTCACCGATCACTATGGTACAATTCTACACAATGGGAATAAATGAGCTGAAGTCGACCATGTGAGAAATTTTTTGATTACCAATCATTGATGTATATTGTTAACAAATGCGAGACAACTCACCGATAATGATGATGAGAGTCAAGGTACCCTAGTAAAATCTAACAAGTGTGAATGAATGATTTGAAGTTGAACACTTGATATAATCTACCAATCAGGAGACATCGATGTATTCTCATTGTCGATAGTGAAGGAATTTTCCACTAATGACTGCAAAACCTAAGGTACTGACAAAAGAAATCTAGACCTTATTCCCAGAGAAATGTGTTGGAGCTGATGGAAAATATTTGCTAGAAGGAAGGCATTAAGGCATCCCACATCAATCCAGCATGAGTGTAACTCGTAGGCCAAAATTTTGAAGGATTCAGATGAAGAAAATTGAAGTAACCAACCCGAAGCACATTTCCTCCATGCACAAAATGTAGCTAGCGACTGGCATAAAACCTCTGAGCCAACCAATAATGAAAGCTAACAAAGAGGCAAGGAATCCACTAATAGGGTCAAATGGAAACCAAGGTACTGCATGAATCCCAGGTATGATAATGAAAGTTGAAGTCAAACAAAAGGGAAACCACTCAATCAAAGACCCATGGTGTTGATCAAATGATGAGCACAAGATCACCTATCAATGATGTAAATAGGGTCAGGGTGTAGCTCTAGGTTTACTCTCAGAGCATTTTTTCGAAGTCGATAAGAGAAAAACCCACTGGAAATAAGTTAACGGAGACCTTCTCAAACTAGCACGAGAAAAGGAAAAAATAGCTAATGTGATAGAACAAGACTCTGATAGACCGAGGATGGTCAACTAAAAAATGAGTCAAGAGATACTGTAGAAAGGCACTCTAGTTTACTTCCCTTAAACAAAATCACGAGTCATTGTGACTATGGAAACATATGATAAATTTGTATAAGTTTGTCATGGAGGAGGCATGAACAAACCCTCCATATTTTTGGAAGAGATAACAAACCGGGGGAGTACCGACTCAATAACAAGGTTATGGCTCTCCTAAGTCAAACTAAAGCCCATCCCAAATGGAGAAAAGACTTAGCTTTTTGTGCTTTGTTCAAGGGTGACGTAATGGACTCTTAGTTTCCATAAAATATGGAAGTAATGTCCCGATCCCTCGATTTTTGGGATATTTTATTATTTTTTATTTTTCATATTGAAAGCCTGAAAAATAATAAAATAATCCCTATAGTACAGTGGATAGAACGAGTGTCGATGAGCAGATGCTCTAGTTCTTGGGATAGGAATAATCCTATACTCAATGCAAGGTGGCGAAACTAGTAAATGACACTTAGAGGAATACTTTTTCCACAAGAAAAGGTGTTAAGTTGCAGATGCTAAGTGATTCCAAGGCTGAATTTGAAAAAGGACATGGTAAAAAATATGGCTTATACACGAGTCCAAGTGAAGCCGGCTTAAGGCCAAGATATACAAATGATCAATATGCAATGCAGCAAAAAAAATCAACAACAAAATGGGAGTCTCTAGGGTATAAAGCTAGAAAGATAGCAAAGAAGAAGAAGAATGAAGCTTCATCACATAAGTCATGGCAGGGATAAAGAGGACTCTCAAACCTACATAGTTTGCAGCATGGGTGACATATGCTAGCAAGGATTTAACTAATAATCTCATGTAAAGGATGGCTCTATCATCATATCATGATTTTATAATTCAGCGAGTGAAAATGATTTAATAATCATAACATGATGGGGTCGACCCTATGGAAATATTTCACTATGGAGGCTAGTATGCATAAGTGCAATAGAAAGTGAATTCCCTAACCTATGTGCTAGTTTTGAACACAATACCTGTAATATGCCAAAATTGGGATTTCATAGCAATCCTACTGAAATAATGCACTCCTGGGAGATTTATGCATAGAAATGAGTTTGCATCCCTTGGATCCCTTAGATCAGTAGATCTGGAGTCTAGATCCAAAAGGGGAGCAAAAAAAAATCAAACTAGGTGTGGTAAACAAATCTCCCACCACCTAATCTAGCTGAAAAACACCCTACAAGAGGGGCTGTAGCGATGCACAACAAACTGATTCAGAAATAACACAGTCTTGGAAATCATGAGCAGGAGGCCATAAAATAAGATCAGCCTTTGAATATACAGCAGAAAATCAGAATTACAATGATGCTCTTACATTATACAGTAGAATATAGAAGACAAGAGAGAAGGAAATCTTCAGAAAAGAAGGCTGCAACACATATATAAACTGAAAAATGGCTTAACAGTGTTATTTTAAGGAGTTGCAGTAGCTGAATATTACATCTCAGATCTAGAGCAGATCTGTGTAGAAAATATCATATCCATTTCAAATCTATACACTAGAAAGGCTCTATTACAAGATCCCCATGGGGTTTTGACCAAATGATGCAATATAAAGAGTAGATCTGAGTTTTAAGTTACATATCTACAATATTATTTAGAAATTTCAGAAAATGAATTTACATTAAAATAGATCAGATCTATAAAGAGCATGGATCAACAAGCAAATCCATGGATCACCAAAGTGAAAGGCAAAGCCCAGCACCAGAGATCTCTCATAAAAAATGGGATCAAAACACCCTGCAAAACCTCCACTGAAAATAATGTATTCCCTCAAGGGAAACTGTGTTGTAGCTTGAATAAATGGGTTGGCCTGATGCCAAGAAACAAATCTAAAGCTCAAACAACTAATGCACTCTTCCAGGAGGTTAAAAGACACACTCACTAAGAAGAGGCACCAGTACAAGATAGATCTGAACAGATCTAGAGTTCCACTTGCTGCAGCCTACAAAAGAAAACAAACCCTCACTGGATCTGTGTTGCAGTTGGAATTAGAGCTTGGCCCAAAGCCTGATAGTGGATCAAATCAACAAGACTCCTCCAAGAATCATCAATAGAAGAGGTGAAATTCCTGCATAGGAACTCCAAGTGCTAAACAACACAATTCTCCACTAAACAACAAAGAATGGTATTTGTATAAACAAACAAGATACTCAGAAGTATAGACAATCAATAACCCTCTCTTGCTGCCTTCCCCTTCCTTTTATAAGATGAAATCCTTTGCAAACCCTAAACCACCTTGATGAGTTAGCTCCTTTCACATGAGGGGCCTCCTTCTAGAACTACGTTGTCCCTTCATGAGGTACATTGTATCTAGATAGCGCTGTAGATTTGGTCAAGGTTGACCCAGTCTCATAGCTCAAACCCCTTTCACACCTGCAAGTGATTTGTTTACATGGCCCAGATTTATCCATGTTCATATGGGCATTGATTTATTCATTCTTTTAGGAGTTTTACATGTCCTCCTTTATTCATTTATTCATGCAATAGAAAATGAGACAAAATTGCATATTCCTCTTAGCTTAGGCTAAGTAGGAATATTACAGTCCTCCCCTCCAAAATGTTTCTTGTTCTCAAGAAACTGATAGGGTGAGAGTTGTAGTACTTCCCCTCCTCCCTTGATGACACCATCAATGATCAAGTCCTCATCATAAGACAAGTGTTCATCAAGCCAATACACCATGAATTGTTCCTCCAGGGTCAACATAATAGGTGCATAGTCCATCCCACCAGGAGTGAAGAATTCAACATAAATAAGCATGGCTGGAGCAATGCTCCATCTAAAACATGTAGCATGAGGTACAGGGAGAAGTTCCACTCCATTTGCTACATACAAACTGCCCATCCTCCCTCCATACAATCCCATAAATAGTACAACTATATCATCCAAGTGTGGAAGAAAGACTACATATATGCAATCAGAAATCTGAGCTTAGAGAGGTGGATCAAAATCCCACATGTGATGCCAGTGTAGTGTATCTCTTGCCTGAATTAGATCAAGGTGTGGCAAGTGGAATTCCCACCACACATTTTCTGCATGAGTTACCTTAACATGGCTAAAGATGTCAGATATGTTTGGTGCCTTTGGGAAGCACCCATCATGAAAAGGAATCTCCCTTTGCACAACAAGGGAGTGGCCAAGTTCAAAATTTCTATTGGCCCACCACCAGCCATGAGATCCACATGATATCTCACTCCCTTTAGGAGTCATATCATGCAAAAACATGGTAAAATAATGTGACAAATCAGAAAATAAATTTTTCTCTACAGGATCAGATCTTTTACCATCAAAGTTCCTCATACACATGGAGTCGTGCATGGGCATTCCCCCTATCTCAAAAGAAGGAAGAAACGACTGAAATGACTCTTGCATAACATCCATTAGATGTCCCAACTCCACATAGCTCATGCACTCTTCAAAGTGCTAATGTAGTTCCTCTCTCAAGCCTTCCCAATCAAATCTCCTCATGATCGGGGTATAGATCTTCATTGAATGCATATGGCTGAGAAAGAATTCTTTGTGTGCCCCTTGTAGTATCTTCTGCTTGAGCTTGAAATCTCTAGCCAAGAATACCTTACCATGATGATAGATGACTCCCCCTTGGACTAAGTAGCCCTCTTCTTGCTGCATGTCATCTAGTATCATACATTTGTGGAGATCTTTGGAATACTCTACAAGTAGTTGAGATTTCCAATACAGATCCACACTGTTCAACAATGACAGCACTGGTGACACATACATGGGAGTGCCTATCATGTTGCTGATCTCTTCTTTGACATCTCTCACAAAAAATATGTGTGTTGGAACGCTGATCCCCCCATTCTTCTCCTCCCCCAGTGCAGATCTAGGAAAGAGAGAGGGTGATAGTGATGCAAGGATAAGATTCCCCTCACTCTTGAGTTATCCCAAGCTCTCTAGCGCTATAGCTTGGTCTCCCATTGCTCCAATACCTCCTGGATCTAGTTTTGGAGTAGCACTTTGTGAGGCCTCCCCCACAAGATCTGAATCTGGTGGCCTCCCAGGTGGTTTGCCACTAGACAGGAATGTCTCTTCCAGAATTCTCATGAAGATAAGAGAAGGGACTGTGAGATCCTTGCCTCCACTATGAAAATCCGTCTCTATTGTTTATGTGGAAGTGCTTGGTGAGGGATAAGTATGCATGCCTTGGATCATTTGGGGTTTACCACTCTTCATGTCCACCCACTCCATCTGCAAAGCTCTCTAATCATTGGTGACTTTCCCCAATGTAATCAACCATTGGACACCCAAAATGATATTGGTGTCTGGTATGTCAACTACAAAAAAGTGATCCACTAAAGTGTAGGACCCCATAGTGACTGAGAGTGATGGGAAATATTGCATGCATTGCATTGTCCTATCTCCTAGGACCTGTTAGCCATCAGTAAATTTTTGGCTGAGAAAATGATGGCTAAAAATAAGTCCTAAGCCTTCAAGAGATTGTTTTCAGGAAAAACTGCTCATTCTTGAAGTCTTCTTGTGCTGTTTGAGCTTTGCAAGTAATCTTCACTGCTATTTCATTATAAATAAACCAAGTTAAAAACTACTGCCCTCTGAAAAAATGTTCCCTAAATAACCTCCTCTTTCATCATTTCATTCATTCTTATTTCCCCTTTTTGTCCTCCATCTACCTCTGAAAATTCCCCCTGTACCCTTCATTTTTCCCTTCAAAGCTAATAAAATTCCTTTATCAGTTTTGAAACCCCTTTTCCCTCCTATCGGAACTCCTAAAAAGTCTAAAAACCTAAATTTTCAAGCTAAAAACCCATTCTTCAAAACAAACAGGCCTTAAACCCCTTTGGTTTTTTAGCCCCAGCCCCGTCCTCCATATAACCTGGCCCTGCAACCAGGTGCCTAAGCCTTCAACCCCTTCATCGCATCGGCCTTTTCTTTTATAAAGCCCGTTGTTCCCTTACATTTTTCTCCCGATGCGATCAACCCTTCTTCCATCAGCTCCTGGTCACATACCCCTCCACGTGACCATACCCTGGCACCTGTGTTAAACCCCCATCGCATCGGATTTCCTGCAAAAAACCTACCTTTCCTTCATTTTTCACCCACTCCGATAATAATGCTCCGATGAGATCTCAGCCGTAGATCTATATGATCTAACAGTCCTCATTAACCCCGATCACCCAGTTCCGCTGGGGCCTACCATCCACCATATACAAATGCCTGCCCAATCCTACTATGACACTTGGCCTCCACTCAAGCGACTCATCGTGCAAATTTTTATCGCGCTCATTCCGCATCGTTGGATCTAGAGCCTCCGATACAACGGTTGACGATGCATATCACAAAATTTCTGTGCCCAAGGTTTAAATCTTCAAAAATTTTCGATACCGGTAGTATCGAAAAGGCCACGTGGTAAGTAGTGAATGGAATCACATTGCCTCTGGGAAAAACCATTTACCGCCCGAAGGTTGTGCGATAACCACTCGTGGTATTGCGAAAACCACTTTTCACCCACATCGCACCAAATACAGTTTAAACTACATTTTCGCCTGTTTTCCTCCATTAGCCTCCTCTGCCGGCATAATCACCCATCCTATGCATCGCTCCTCTACTTCGCCCAGCCTCTGAAAGTAGTTTAACCTCTAAACGCAGGATTTATCTAAGCATTTGTTTTATGTTGCAGGTTTCATGGAAAATAAGCTGTAAAGCCATCCCACAGTCATGATAAGGTGACCAAGGGCTAAGGATGATGATCCTCGGACCAATATTCACGTAGAAAAGGGAATCTACAGGGTTCACAATCATGGTTTGAACCGTGCCTCATGACCATTGGTTATACCATGAAACCTCGATGTACCCATACACCTGTACACCAGCCAACATAGTGACGAAGGATTAAAGAGTATCAGTGAGCCAATAAAGTTAATAGGTTAATGCATAAAGATTGAAGATCAAAAGAGCTTAACCCGATAAATAAAGATAAAGCACAGAAGAAGATAGATCAACAAAGGAGCCTCTGCATGCCAAATCAGAGAGGCTAGTTAATTCCTCATCAACCTATTCTGCCACCTGCAATCCTAATTAAATCAAAACAAGACATAGTTAAGGTGTAGTCAGAGATCTTTTTCCAAAGACAGCTCAGAATTTATGATCAACCTTCTAAAAACCCCCAAAGTCAACAAAAGTAAATAAGGTTGATGAAATATTAATGTAAAAATCATTAAAACAGATATGAGCACTCAAAATATTCTCCCTTAGACCTCCCAAAGGTCAAGGCACCATTACTCTATATTAATTGAACTAATGAACCCTTCTCACACTCCACCTCCTCATTCTTCTATAAATACTGCTATGAAAGACAGTATAGAGGTTGGTTTCTGGATATCTGTTGCATGTAAATAGCTTTTTGAAGCTGTTGTAGCTCTGTTTGTAAGTGAAGACACATAAGCTGAGATGAGAAGTTTGAAGTTGTAGAGGCCTATTGGACTTGAAGATTGTAACTGGTTTGAACATCAAATATGAATAACTGTTTTATGGGATCTTGGTCTATGTCAATGGTGATGTGTTTCTCATTGTAAATCATTATTTTCTTTTTGTTTCCATTCTGCCCACTTTTCTCTGATAAAGAACAAAAAATATATATTAGGATTTACTTCTGAAGTACCCTAAATCTCACTGAAAATCTTTATCCTTTATGTTTTCTACTATTTGTTTATTTAAAGATGATTTAATAGAGTATAACCAGTGAAGTGTTGGTGAGCCCATATTCCATGAGTACAACTTGAGATATTGTCTTTGAATGTTCTCGATAAGTTTGCTAATTAAAGATTGAGCTAGGGAAGTCTACGGTTAGCCCTGTCCTCTAGTTTCTTCTCCAACAGTTGCTTTGAAAAGTTCCTTAAGAGTATGCCAAAATCAGGATAGGTTCAAATTCCTTACCTGATCTTAGGCTATTCTTTGTTTATCTTAAATGTTGTCTTAAAAAGTCTGCTAATTAAAGTTGTACTAGGGAAGTCTATGGTTAGGCCTGGCCTCTAGTTTCTTCTCCAATAGTTGCTTTGAAAAGTTCCCTTAAGAATATGCTAGAAGCAGGATAAGTTAAAAGTCTTTACTCGATCTTAAGCTATTCTGTGTGTTTTAAATGTTTTATCTTGAAATTACATCAAAATTAGGCTAGTTTAAAAGTACTTACCTAATCTTAGACTAATTTTGTGTCTTTCCTTAAGTGCATGCCAAAAGCAGGATAGTTTCAAAGTACTTACTTGATCTTAGGCTGTTCTCTATTTCTTCATGTGTTTTATTTCTTCTACTTCATTTCTTATTTTTTCATCCCATAAAATCAACTTAAAGAGATCCTTTGACATAGATGACTTTCCCCAAGGACCACTCTTGAACCTTGCTATTTCAATTAAACCCTATTATGACTCCATAGCCCAATGGATTTATGTTGTTCCTTGCCTATCTTATCAGCTGAACCATTCTTTCACATACTTACACCTTCACCCTTCATAAAGACTTCCTTCATCTTCATTATATCCTTGCCCAACCAAAACAAACAAAAACCCTCGTTCTTCATAACTAGCCTAAAATCACACTTCAAGCCTTAAATATCATATATTTAAAACACATAGATAGAGAGATGCCTCTCTGAATCTAGGATGGCTAGGTCCTCATATTCAAAAGTGGTTTTGATGTAGGCTCTGCAGCGTTTTTTCTTGTCAATCTTGCAAACTATGGAGACCCAACATACTGGCGACCATACTGGGGAAGTCTGAGTACAATCCTTAAAAAAAAAACACTCAATATTCAGTAAAGAATGAATAGCTTTCTTCAAGCACTACCAAGCATGTTGGTAATCATGATAGGACTTGTCTGAATCAGTGGAAATCTAAGTAACCCTTACGATTCTTACAGACCCTTATCAAACCTTCGAGAAATCATCTAGTAAGCCACGGAGTAACTCCGTTTGTCTCATCACCGTAGCTGAGTGTTGAAACCAATTTAGGACACTCTCATAACCCACAGGACTATAAAAACTCAGAAAACCCAAAAATATTTCAGATTGGTATTCAAACCCATTAATGGTGGTGGACCATAAAAAATTTTACCTTCTGAAGCTAAAAATTTCCACCTGGTGACTCCACAATCTTGAATAAACCTAAAGACTCTACTAGGAAACCCTTTACTATCATAACATCATATAAACTCAGTTAAGGGAACTTTAATGATTGAGTTGTCATGTTAAAAGATTAGTTAGCCTAACAAAGATTGTCATATTTGGGTAAAATTTTCTTATCATTGGGTCTGAAAACATAACATAGTGGCTTCTAGAAGGGTTCATACTAGAGCCTATCCTGAACCAAACCCCCCTGAAATAGTTGATAATTTAGAAAGTATACTTAGGAAATCTCCTAAGTCTAAAACTTCAACTATTGTTAGGCCAGTCCATAGAGCTAATTCTGTTCCTAAAAACCTTACAGCTCTACAAGATTCACAAGTTGACTTAAGAAACCCATTCAGAACTAGTTCACTTGATGATATAGATCAGATAGACTTTGAGTCTCCACCTTCATCCCAAGATAGAGGTGAACATCTTGGTAGCAGAGAAACTACCCCTCCTGATTTTCATTTCATCCATAATTTTGGTTTTTCTCATCCTAGATCTTCTCAACAATCTCTTGCTGATCCATCCACTTCTTTTATCCATACACCCCCTGTTTAAATCATCCCATTCGATCAAACCCCTCCCATCTTACATCCTCCACCTGTAAACCCCCCATTTTTTCCACAACCTCCTATCATGGCAACATGGTATGCTCCCCTAGTCCTTCCTTTACCTTTATTCAATCTGCCACAGGACTATCAGTCCAAGATACCATTATATGATGCCAGTGGTGCCACTACTACTTCACAAAATCTGGAAAGGATGAATGACTATTTTGATAGAAATGAGATAGATGATGAAACTGTCAAACTGAGATTATTTTCTCAAAGCTTAGGGGGAGAAGAAAGAAAGTGGTTAAAAAGCTTAACCCCTCACAGTATTAATGATATTCAAGCTCTCCATCAGTCATTCCTAAAAAAATGGGAAGTAAGGAAAAATCCTCTCCAAATACTTTCATACTACAACAACCTCAAAAGAAACACTAGGGAAAGTGTTCAAAATTATTGCACTAGGTTCAATAGTGTTTATAATGCTCTACCCCCAGACTTGAAACCTCCACAAGGCTCAGCCTTGGCCAAATTTCCTGAATGATTTGATCCTAAAATGGCCTATTAGCTAAGAGAAAGAGACCCCTTGACTTTGGATGATATGCAGAAGGAAGCTCTAGCTGTGGAAGTAAATCTAATTGAGAAAAGAGCTAGGATGAGAAATGAGAAGAAAGTACCATTTAGGGAGGAGAGTTCACCCTCCACATCTAGCTATAAAATGGAAATAATGATGGAGGAAATGATGAAGAAAATGAGCACACTTGAGAGAGCACAATCTAGAGAAAACCAATCAGCTCCTCAAAACAGAAATCAATCTCAAATCAAAATTAGAACTTTAGGAGAAATCAACCTCAAAACAGACAGATAGAGGATGATCAGCAGATCAGACCTCCATTCCAAGAAAATTATGTTAATGAGGATGAAGAAACCAATGAACAAACAGAGGATGACAACATGAATATGTTGGGAGTACATAATGAGGATTCTGATTTCATTTATGAAAGAAAATAAGGTCTATATGCACCTTATGATGACAGAAAACCACAAACTGATTATTATGAAAAATACTCTGAAAATGTCATCATAGGATCACCTAAACAATATGACCTTAGAAGTAAGAAGAATCAAGAAAATCCCCAGAACAAAGGCTCTAATAAATCTGCCAAAAACAGCCCTGAAAATACACCCAAAAAGATAGTTGAAAATCACAAAACAGTGGCTGTAAATTTTGATTTAAACCAAGGAAAAAACACTCAATCCAATGAAAAACAGAGTGTTAACCCTAGTAGCACTAGCATCTCAGCTAATGCTCCTAAAAAAACCATTTTAACTGCTGTAAATAACAAAAATTAGCAAGTTGATTTTGCTGATGAAATAGTGACTAAAAAGGTTGAACTAAACATGTTGAAAAACCAGATTCCCTTCAGCCTAGAGAGTGAAATATCCAAAATCAAAATCTCTGTTCTTCTTACATAATTAGTCACTAAAAATGTATATAGGGGTCAAATTTTGAAATATTTAAACTTAGAAGACATTCATGACACTGTCAACTTAAATGATGACACCCCATAACTGATTTTTGGGCCAAAAATTGAAGGGAAATTTCAAGAAGGAACTACCCCTCCTTTCTACATCAGTTTAAAAATTCATGACAATATTTTACACAATGCCATGCTTTATTCAGGAGCATCACACAACCTCATGCCCAAGGTGATAATGGAAAAATTAGGCTTAGAGGTAACTAGACCCTACAAAGATTTATATTCCTTTGATTCAAGTAGGGTGAGATGACTTGGCTTGATAAAGGATCTGTGTGTTAAATTAGCCCAATTACCAGCCAAGAGTTTAGTGATGGAAATTGTAGTGGCTGATATACCCCCCAAATATGGCATGCTAAGTTACAAGGCACAATGCAGATTGATATGACTTATGCCACCATCCCTGTCTTCAGTCAACCTAGAAGACTCTATAGGGAAACCCACATGAAATATATGGTGAGTAGCCAAGAAAGACTGAAAAACTCTCCTCTTTACTCCATACACACTGACCTTGACTCTTTTATCCTTTTTAATGATGATATTCATAAAGAGAAAGAGCTAATCAATGAAAAAACACCCAATACTGTAATCACTTCGCATTCAAACATAGTTGCAGTTATGGATGAAGAGAAAAGTAGAGATGAAATTAAAAAAACAGTCTACTGATTTAGAAATTCACAGCAAACAGATTAGAGGTCTTGAGGTCCACAACATTCATAAGCATAAAACAGATCATGAAAGCCAAGGGGTGAAACCTCAAAACATTGAAAACTTTGAGGAAAAAAATTCAGGAAAATGTAGTGCAGACCCTTATACAGAATAGAAGGATAAAGAATGCAAAGAGGACAACAATGCAATAAATCTCAAATCTGAAAAAAGTCCTCTTTGGAGCATGAATTTTGATGTGTGTTGCACTAAAAATGATGCAGGAGGAGGCATATGGTTACATAACACTGAAATTAATCATGTTGAAGGGCTTGTTGAGAATGCAGCAAGATGATGGAGCTTGGTGAAATGAAGTCGCCTTCACCAAGTGGGCCCGCAGGCGAATTCTGGCGCAAAGTCTATTTTTAGACTATCTCTATTTTTAGACATATGGAGCATGGTTCGGGGATTCCAGTTTGAGATTCTTGGAGCATTGGTCATGTTGGTAAAAATAAATCAGACTCTATTTTTTTAGGTCGAAGAGGTCGAAGGCTATTTTTAGACTGCCTCTCCTAAAAATAGGGAAGTCAAATATTATTTACCCTTAATAATATTTGGACTATAAACAACAGTTTACTCTCTTGGAGCACTTCAGTTTGAGCTACGGATGTGGCACATGCAACTGCCAGAAGGAAATACACTTTTCTTATGGGGTATTGAGCTCATGCATGGTTGACTTCAGTTAGAACTTCAGTGGCAGAAGTTTGGTGGAGTTAATGAGACAGATAGTGGAGTTGTGTTCTGTTTATTTTAGTTGAACTAGTTGAGATTAGTTTAACTAGATAATCAATTAGTTATAAGTGGAGTGAATTAAATATTATTTAATTCATTAATTAGTAACTCATTATTCAACTCAAGAACACATCAGTTCACTACAGTGCATGATCAGTTCAATGGAGACCAGTGAAAGAAGTAGATGAAAGGGTGGAGTTAGCTATCAGTGGCGACATCAGTTGTGCATGATATTTGCACCACACTTGGAAGATTTTTCCATGACAATTGTGCAGTCAAGCCAAGGAGATTCAAACCTTGGATCTCTATATATACAGGCCTGGATTGCGCAATAGAGGCAAGGCAATTGGCGGTGAGTTTTGAACCAGTAACCTGTTCAAAACTGAGCTAGATTGTGAGTAACTTCATGAGATAGTACTGAGTACTTGTGAGGAGTATTGTACTGAGTTTGTTACTTGATTTATCCATTATAATATACACAATAGCTGTGGGGTTTTCAGCTATAAGCTTTCCCCATACATACTGTGTTAATGTGTATGATGATTTGATGTGTTATCGCTTGATTTTATTTCCACATGTGTGATGATCTGAGTGGAAGAGATTATGTGTTGCATATGAATTCGAATTGTATGTGATCAGGATAGTCTCGATGGATAATTAATTATTATTCAGCAATTTTCTACATGGTATCGGAGCTATTGAAGCAGAGATTGATCATCACAGTGATTACAAACTTATTTCGGTAGACAGAGTCTGCATGCGGGCCAGGTAGCCTCCGGATTCATCTTTCTTCGGAAAGTGAAAGGTCCGGTAAACACCCCTTGCAGTCGATCTCTGTGCTAGAAATAATTTGTTCTCACGATCTAGAGCGGTTGAGCTTTGAGGTGGAATTCGAAATTTTGCAGCAGTTTTGTTTTCTTGGTGCCGATGTTGAAAATGTCTTTCAACGGTTTGCGACTCGAATATGCTCTTGAAGGCAGTTCGAATTATGTTGCATGGAAGGATCGCATGGAGGCAGTATTAGAAGATAATGGTCTGAAGGAGTTCGTAGATACGGATGTCCAAAAGCCCACTGATCCTGCTGAAGTCGAAGCATGGCAAAAGAAGATGGCGAAATGTCGAAGGATCCCGTTGGAGGGCGTCAAGGATCATATTGTATCCAGCCTGCATGGAAAGGCTACTCCATATTTAATGTGGAAAGCTTTGACGGATCTATTCCAGAGTAAGAGCGACCAAAGGAAGCCGGCGCTCAAAGATAAGCTCAGGAACATCAAGATGGAGAAAGGCGACAGTATCGCCAAATACCTCACGAAGTTCACTCAGTGCAGAGATGAGCTGGGAAGTGTGGGGGTGATTGTCGAAGACAAGGACATGGTCGACCTGGCTCTCCTTGGTCTTCCGAAGGCTTGGCACTCATATCAAGATAGTGTCAATGGTCGGGAGAAGCTGCCGGGATGGGAGCGCCTTTGGGTGGATCTCATGCAGAAGGAGATAAGGAGGACTACTCGAGATGGATCTTCATCAAAGGGAGCTGATGAAGAAAACTGCGCTTTGGTTGCCAAAGCAAAGAAGGGGAAGGGTAAGAAAACCTCTCATTCTGGTGCAAAGGGCAAGAAGCAAGATATGGCGAAAGTGAAGTGTTTTCACTGCCATGATCATGGACATTATGCTACCAATTGTCCAAAGAAGAAGAAGAACAAGCAAGCGGGAAGATCTGCAGATGGAGAAGCTTTGGCTTCACATTTCGAGCTTGACTTTTCACTGATTGCATGCTTGGTTTCAAGTGTGATGGGATCGGTGTGGTTCTTGGACAGCGGTGCGTCATTTCATATGACGGGAGATCGGGATTTGTTCTCAGATCTGGAAGACAAAGATTTGGGTGTGCACATCGAGATGGGCGATGATGGTAGATACAGTGCGACTGGTATCGGTACCATATCCTTTCAGAGGGAGTCTGGTAAACCCTTTGTACTCAAGGATGTCATGCATGTACCTGGATTGAAGAAGAACTTGATCTCTGTGGCGATGTTGGAGGATAAGGGGTATGATGTGGTCTTCAGCGAAGGAAAAGCCTTCCTGCGCAGTAAGACTACTGGAGAGACTCGGAAGATAGGGGTTCAAACCAAGAACCTTTATCAGTTGCAGGTAGATGGCTGCGCAGCTATGGCATGCAAGGCGGGAGAAGTGGTGAGCCGGGATGATGAGGGCGAACTGTGGCACAGGAGATTGGGCCACCTTCACCATGGAGCTTTGAAGATTTTGCAGCAGATTTCTACTGGGCTTCCTAAGGGCACTCTTGCGTAGTCAGATCAGTGCAAGGGGTGTACTTTAGGGAAGTATGTGAAAGCCACCTTTCACAAGAAGGATATTCGTGCCACGACGATCCTTGAGAGATTTCACACAGACATGTGTGGTCCTTTCTCAGTTGCTTCGACAGCAAAGCACAAGTATTATGTGATCTTTGTTGATGATTTCTCTCGAAAGTGCTGGATCTTCTTCATGCAGAAGAAGAGCGATACATTAGCGAAGTTCTGTGAGTTTAAAGCACTGGTCGAGAAGGAGTCAGGGAAGAAGGTGATTGCTCTAAGGAGTGATAACGGTGGTGAATTCATCTCGGCTGAATTCAAGGAGTTCTGCAGCGCAGAAGGGATTTGGAGAGAGCTCATCGCACCCCATAACCCACAGCAGAACGGGGTGGCTGAGCGGAAGAACAGAACGATCGTGGGTGCTGCACGGGCGATGTTGCATGATCAGGGCCTACCCCTTCACTTGTGGGCCGAGGCATGCAATACAACAGTATATGTGCAGAACCGTTGTCCTCACAAGGTTCTTGGCATGAGTACACCGGAGGAGGCTTATTCTGGCAAGAGGCCTGATATTTCCCATTTGCGGATCTTTGGTTCTCCTGTCTACATGCATGTGACAAAGGATGCGAGAAGGAAGCTGGATCCAACCGCTGAGGTTGGAATATTTGTGGGGTACACTGATACACCTCACAACTACCGGGTGTATTTTTCAGACAGTCGCAAGATTGTTGTGCGACGGGATATAAAATTTCAGGAGGAGAAAGCCATGCAGTGTTCGCTTGAGAGGGAGCTACAATTGCATGCAGATGAGGAGCTGTTAGTTCCTAAGGAGGAGCTTCCGGATGTGGATTGGCCACAAGAGGAGGTTCAGGAGGTAGAAGAAACCACCTAGGCAGCACCAACCATCAGAGGGCGCATGCGCACTACAGAAGCTGAGCGACTGGCTCGATATGTAGGACCACCTACGGCACAGCGCAGACAGAGGCAGTCACCGGATCGGTACACTGGATACATGGCTCTTGTGAGTCAATGTGTTGTGACGGAGCCATCCTCTTTTGAGGAAGCTATGGAGGAACCCGCATGGGTTGATGCCATGATCGAGGAATATGATTCGATCGTCAGGAATAGTGCATGGGAGATTGTCCCAAGACCGGTTGGGGAATCAGTGGTGGGTTCGCGATGGATCTACAAGGTGAAGCAGGCGGCTGACGGGAGTGTGGAGAAGTACAAGGCGAGATTTGTCGCCCGTGGCTTTTCACAGATCAAGGGGATTGACTATGAGGAGAGCTTTTCACCTGTCGCAAGGTACTCTTCCATACGGACGATCCTTGCTCTCTCAGCGCAGATGGGATGGCACATTCATCAGATGGATGTGAAGACTGCGTTCCTCAATGGAGTTATTGAGGAGGAGGTGTACATAGAGCAGGCTAAAGTTTTTGAGATCTTCAGCAGTGAGTCGCATGTGTGCCGACTCAAGAGAGCACTGTACGGGCTGAAGCAAGCACCTCGTGCTTGGTACACTCGAATAGACAACTAATTCACCGGGCTTGGATTCTCCAAGAGTGAGGCAGATCCAAACCTATACCAGATTGTGGTGGAGGGGAAGCTGTTGATCATCGTACTGTATGTAGATGATCTGATTTTGACTGGCGATGAGCAGTTGATACTTTCATGCAAGGAGGATCTTGTACGAGAGTTTGAGATGAAGGACTTGGGCATCCTTCATTATTTCCTGGGATTGGAGATTTGGCAGCGCAGCGGAGGACTGTTTGTTTCTTAGGGCAAGTATGCCCAGGAGATTCTGGAGAGGTTCAACATGCAAGGCTGCAAGCCTGTTGACACTCCTCTTCCCGGTGGTTGGAGGAAGGAGGATGCTACTTCGGCGGAGGTAGTGGATGCCACTGTCTATCGACAGTTGGTGGGGTCGCTTATGTATCTGGTCAATACACGACCTGATATATGCTATGCAGTTAACCAGCTTTCGCAAGCTATGGTTAAGCCTACCAAGCTCTTTTGGAAGGCAGGCAAGCATGTATTGCGCTATATTAGAGGCACATTGGGATATGGTTCATGGTACAGACAGGAGGATCAGTTGAGGCAGCATGGCTTCACATATTGGTATCATCATATCAGAGATTGTGTTCAACGGAGAATCATGATGCTTTCATATGTTCCCACGGAGGATCAGGATGCCGACATCCTGACGAAGGCGCTCACCAGGAGCAAGTTCGAATTCCACAGAGGCGGGATAGGGGTTACAAATAATCCATATCTTGCTGAGAGGGAGTGTTGAGAATGCAGAAAGATGATGGAGCTTGGTGAAATGAAGTCGCCTTCACCAAGTGGGCCCGCAGGCGAATTCTGGCGCAAAGTCTATTTTTAGACTATGTCTATTTTTAGACATATGGAGCATGGTTCGGGGATTCCAGTTTGAGATTCTTGGAGCATTGGTCATGTTGGTAAAATAGATGAGACTCTATTTTTTAGGTCGAAGAAGTCGAAGTCTATTTTTAGACTGCCTCTCCTAAAAATAGGGAAGTCAAATATTATTTACCCTTAATAATATTTGGACTCTAAACAACAGTTTACTCTCTTGGAGCACTTCAGTTTGAGCTACGGATGTGGCACATGCAACTGCCAGAAGGAAATACGCTTTTCTTATGGGGTATTGATCTCATGCATGGTTGACTTCAGTTAGGACTTCAGTGGCAGAAGTTTGGTGGAGTTAATGAGACAGATAGTGGAGTTGTGTTCTGTTTATTTTAGTTGAACTAGTTGAGATTAGTTTAACTAGCTAATCAATTAGTTATGAGTGGAGTGAATTAAATATTATTTAATTCATTAATTAGTAACTCATTATTCAATTCAAGAACACATCAGTTCACTACAGTGCATGATCAGTTCAATGGAGACCAGTGAAAGAGGTAGATGAAAGGGTGGAGTTAGCTATCAGTGGCGACATCAGTTGTGCATGAGATTTGCACCACACTTGGAGGATTTTTCCATGACAATTGCGCAGTCAAGCCAAGGAGATTTGAACCTTGGATCTCTATATAGACAGGCCTGGATTGCGCAATAGAGGCAAGTCAATTGGCGGTGAGTTTTGAACCAGTAACCTGTTCAAAACTGAGCTAGATTGTGGGTAACTGTATGAGAAAGTACTGAGTACTTGTGAGGAGTATTGTACTAAGTTTGTTACTTGATTTCTCCATTATAATATACACAATAGCTGCGGGGTTTTCAGCTATAAGATTTCCCCATACATACTGTGTTAATGTGTATGAGGATTTGATGTGTTATCGCTTGATTTTATTTCCGCATGTGTGATGATCTGAATTGATATGAGTGGAAGAGATTATGTGTTGCATATGAATTCGAATTGTATGTGATCAGGATAGTCTCGGTGGATAATTAATTATTATTCAGCAAATTTCTATAGGGCTATCCTACAAATTAAACTTTCAATGTACCAACAACATAGCTGAGTATGAAGCTCTCCTTTTAGGCCTACATTTATTGAAAAAAATAGGGGCCAAAAGGATAAAAGTTCATGGCGATTCAGAGTTGATTATTAGGCAAATAAATGGGTAATATAACGCTAATCATCCCAGACTTAGAGCTTATAGAGATGATGCCATAGACCTGTTAAGAACTTTTGATGAATTCCAACTTATCTTTGTCCCAGGAAACCAAAATGTCCTTGCCAATGGTTTAGCCTTTTCTACTAGAAATTGTCTTACACCTTATGAAACCAAGCACTACACCACCCAAGTCAAATTTAGACCAGCTGTCCCAGACAATGAAAAATACTGGTAGGTTTTTGAGGGAGATAAACAAATAGAAGACTTCCTACAGTACAACAATGAATTTGAAACACTAAACTCAGATTCAGATTTTGATGAAGACTGTCCTGCTAAAGAAAACCCACTTGTTGAAGAAGAAAAGTCTCCCAAGATTGCTGAAATAAATCTGTTAACCTATGAACCCAATCATAAAACAGAAAGTAGCATAGATTTAGAAAATGAAGATTTAGAAGTGCTGCAATCTAAAGACCAAAGCTTGCCAAAAGGGCTGGTCCCCTTAGAATAATTGTTTGACTTGAATGATGTAGCCAAGAAGCCAAAACTGGAACCCATAGAATTTGAAGTAGAAGAATGGAACATAGGCAGTGAGGAAAAACCCAAAATAATCAAAATATCTAAAACACTGCCAGCTCACGTTAAGCTGAAATATATTGAGCTGTTTAGGGAATTTTCTGATGTTTTTTCATGGAGCTATGAAGATCTAAAATCATATGATACTATGATAATTCAACATAAGATACCCCTAAAGGAAAACCAGAAACCTTTTAAACAAAAATTGCGCAGAATCAACCCTGTACAATTACCTCTGGTAGAGAAAGAAATCAGAAAAATGTTTGAAGCTAGAATTATTGTCCCTGTTAGATACTCAGAGTGGGTGTATAATATTGTATCAGTGAGGAAGAAAACAGGAGAGATAAGGATTTGCATTGATTTTAGAAACTTAAACAAGGCCTCACTAAAGGACAACTATCCTCTTCCCAAAATGGACCATGTTTTACAAAAGGTAGTTGGTTCCAAAAGAATTTCTTTGCTAGATGGCTTCTCAGGTTACAATCAAATTTTGGTACATCCTGATGATCAACTTAAAACAACCTTTACTACACCTTGGGGTACTTTCATGTATTTGAAAATGCCTTTTGGTTTAATGAATGTTGGTGCCACATTTTAGAGAGCCATGGATATTGCATTTTAAGAAAAAACAGGTTACTTCATTGTGATTTACCTTGATGATATAACTATTTAATCCAAAAAAGATGAAGAACACCTAATACATTTGAGAAAAGTCTTTGAAAAGTGCAGAAAATTTGGACTATCCTTAAACCCAAAGAAAACACTGTTTGGTCTCCAGGAAGGTAAACTTCTTAGGCATGTCATATCAGAGGAAGGAATAAGAATAGATCCAAAAATGATTGATGGCATATTACAAATCATCCATCCCAAAAACATCAAGGAACTTCAATCCTTCATTGGATAGATTAATTTCTTGAGAAGGTTCATACCCAATCTAGCTGAACTCCTTAGAAACATAACAAACATGCTTAAAAATCAAGGAGTTAAATGGACCTTAGAAGAAAAGAAATCATTTGAACTGGTAAAACAAGCACTCACCAAAACACCAGTTCTTATTAGTCCTGATTTTTGAAAGGACTTCTTCATTTTTTCATTTGCATCATAACACACAGTAGCTGTTGTCCTATTACAAAAAAATTTAAATGGACAAGAGCAGCCCATTGCATTTTTTAGCAAGGCATTAAGAGATGCACCTCTGAAGTACAACATAATGGAAAAAAAAGCCTTTGCCTTGGTCAAGGCCTTAAAATACTTCAGAGTTTACATTTTACATTTCCACATCATAGCATTTGTGCCTTACTCAGTTGTGAAAGACATATTGACCCAAGATACAAATGGAAAAAGAGGAAAGTGGATTGCTATAATTTTAGAGTATGACTTAGAAATCAAGCCCACTAAACTCATAAAGGGTCAAGGACTAGTAAAAATTATGGCTGAATCTAACTTCCAAGCTCTTGATATAAAATTTTTTAATACATTAGATGAACAAGAGGAATTTTCAACTCCAATTATTGAAGATCATTTTTTGAATTCATTTTGGTATGTTGACATTTTGTATGTTTTTCTCAATCTTAATGTTCCTCCTGGTTTGTATAAAACAAAGGTAAGATTTTTAAAGTTAAAAGCTGTAAATTACTGCATTTTGAATAAATGTTTATATTGGAAAAATGCTAGTGGATTACTGGTTAAATTTTTTCCTGAGAATGATGTAGATAAGATCAAGCATGAGTTTCATGAAGGAGAATGTGGAGGCCACCTCTACTGGAAATCAACTGCCAACAAAATCCTTAGAGGTGGTTATTACTGGCTCACTCTCTTTCAAGATGTTTATGAAATGATTATTGCCTGTCACAAATACCAAATATTTGAAGGAAAAAGAAAACTGCTCCCCTTACCTCTGCAACCAATCACTGTTGAAGCTCCTTTTCAGCAGTGGGGTCTAGAATTCATTGGGGAAATCCATCCTCCCTCATTTGCCCAACATAGATGGATCCTCACAGCAACAGAATATTTTACCAAGTGGATAGAAGCCATCCCCTCTGGGAATTCCACAGACTCAATCATCATATCATTCCTTGAAAACCATATATTATCCAGATTTGGCTGCCCTAGAAAGATCATAATTGATAATGCTGCTGCATTTGGGTCTAAGAAAATGGTATAATTCTATCACAAGTATCAAATCATATTGGGTCATTCCATGGCTTATTACCCTCAAGGTAATGGGCTGGCAGAGTCATCAAATCATATTGGGTCATTCCATGGCTTATTACCCTCAAGGTAATGGGTTGGCAGAGTCATCAAATAAAATTCTAGTAAACATTATCAAGAAGTTGCTAGAAGATAACAAGAAATAATGGCACATTAAACTAGTACATGATTTATGGGTAGACAAACTAACCATTAAAAAATCCATTGGAATGTCTCCCTACCAGCTATTCTGTGAAACTGATGCAATATTTCCAACCAGTTTAGGAATGCTAGTCATGAAGTTGATCCAGGAAGTACAGTCTGAAGATGATGATATAACAAGAAGGATAAACCAAACTATACATCTACAACAAACCAGAGAGGAAGTATACATTATAGCACAAAAACTACAAGAAAACATCAAGAAGCTGTTTGAAAAAAGAACTAAGGCAAGTGATTTCAAAATTTATGATAAAGTTTTGAAATGGGATTCAAGAAGAGAAGATAAGGGCAAACATGGAAAATTTGATAACTTATGGCAGGGCCCTTATCTCATCCAATCTGCTATTGGAAACAATGCATTTTTTTCTGCAAGAGTTGGATGGAGCTGAATACTTTGGAGGTCATGTTAATGGCAGGGTTCTCAAAAATTATTTATGTTGACTGATATTTCATTTTCAAAGTTTTTTATCCATTGTATATAACACTATTTTTCAATTTGAAGAAAGAGAAAAGACAAAAACAACAGATAAAGAAAAAGAGGGCAGAAACAAAACAAGTAAGGTACAGCCCCATACCAAAAATAAAAGAAAATTCTGGAAGTGTGCAAGCTTAAGTGCCACTACCAAAAACAACATTGTTATTTTAGTCATACAGCCTAATCATGACTAAGATAGATTTCAATTTTTCTGCTGATAGGTTAGTGAAGAAGATTTGCCAAACTACGAGATCTTGGCTTCTCAGTAAATTAAATTAGGATAGAAAAGAAAATGTTAAAATAAACTAAAAACCTGACCCTGTTAGATTGATGTAAATTGGTTCTAATATGCTCAAAATCTGAACCAAGACAAAAGAGAAGAACAACTCAAAAAGATTAAATCTAGAGCTGAAATGAAGAAAGAAAGGTGACTCTAAAAGCTCAAAATCTAAGTCACAAAGGATGAAGGATGTTTTAAAATTTTCAGATCTTAAACCTTCACAATTTTGTTTTAAATTTTTGAAAAATAAAGTCTATGTGCAGCTTGTATTTATGCCATGGACCCACAACAAATTAGACAGTCCAATATTGATTTGATTGTGTTTTAAATTTATGTTTTAGAAGATAGAGAATGAAAATGTGCCAGACAGTCTAATCCTGGTAGATAGTAGCTTAGGTAGAGAATTTATGAGTTCAACAGTCTAATCTGAACTCATGGAAGAAATAAGGGTAGACTTAGATTAGTTTTTCCTATTTTTACAAAGAATAAAATGTTGATGTTTAAGGTCTACAAGTCCAAATGCACCTTTTGAAGAAAAAATGATAGGAAGTAGGCTGTGTATGTAGTTGTTTGGAAAATAACTCTGTTTGATATAAATGCTGATAATCTTTCAAAGCTACATGATAAAAAAGGAAGAGGTTGTCAATGGATAAAGGCATAGGTCTACAACCCAGAGATCAAATTCTGAAGATTCTTGACACCTCCAAGGAGCTACCATCCCCAAGTGGAGCCACTATTAGCCATCAGTAAATTTTTGGTTGAGAAAATGATGGCTAAAAATAAGTCCTAAGCCTTCAAGAGATTGTTTTCAAGAAAAAATTCTCATTCTTGAAGTCTTCTTGTGTTGTTTGAGCTTTGCAAGTAATCTTCACTGCTATTTCATTATAAATAAACCAAGTTAAAAATTGTTTCCCTTTGCAAAATTGTTCCCTAAATAACCTCCTCTTTCATCATTTCATTCACTCATTATTTCCCCTTTTTTTCCTCCATCTACCTCTGAAAAATCCCCTTTTACCCTTCATTTTTCCCTTCAAAACTAATAAAATTCCTTTATCAGTTTTGAAACCCCTTTTCCCTCCTATCAGAACCCCTAAAAAGTCTAAAAACCCAAATTTTCAGGCTAAAAATGCATTCTTCAAAACAAACAGGCCTTAAGCCCCTTTGCTTTTTTAGCCCCAACCCCATCCTCCATATAACCTGGCCCTGCGACCAGGTGCCTAAGCCTTCAGCCCCTTCATCACATCGGCCTTTTATTTATAAAGCCCGTTGTTCCCTTACAGTTTTCTCCCAATGCGATTAGCCCTTCTTCCATCGGCTCCTGGTCACATACCCCTCCACGTGACCATACCTCGACGCCTGTGTTAAACCCCCATGGCATCAGCTTTCCCGCAAAAACCTACCTTTCTTTCATTTTTCACCCGCTCCGATAACAATGCTCCGATGAAATCTCAGCCATAGATCTATATGATCTAACGGTCCTCATTAAACCCGATCACCCAGTTCCACCGGGGCCTACCATCCACCATATACAAACGCTCGCCCAATCCTACTATGACACCTGGCCTCCACTCAAGCGACTCATCGTGTAACTTGTTATCGCGCTCATTCCGCATCATTGGATCTAGAGCCTCCGATCCAATGGTTGACGACACATATCACAAAATTTCTATGCCCAAGGTTTAATGCTTCAAAATTTTGTGATACCGGTGGTATCGAAAAATCCACGTGGCGAGTGGTGAATGTAATCGCATTGCCTCTGGGCAAAACCACTTACCGCTCAAAGGTCGTGCGATAACCACTCGTGGTATTTCGAAAACAACTTTTCACCCAGATCATGCCAAATACAGTTTAAACTATATTTTCGCCTGTTTTTCTCCATTAGCATCCTCCGTCGGAATAATCACCCTTCCTCTGCATCGCTCCTCCACTCTGCCTAGCCTCTGAAAGAAAAACCTCTAAACGTAGGATTTATCTAAGCATTTGTTTTATGTTGCAGGTTTCATGGAAAATAAGTTGTAAAGCCATCCCACAGTCATTATAAGGTGACCAAGGGCTAAGGATGATGATCCTCAGGAAAATATTCACGTAGAAAAGGGAATCTACAAGGTTCACAATCATGGTTTGACCCGTGTCTCATGAGCATCAGTTATACCATGAAACCCTCGACATACCCATACACCTGTACACCATCCAACACACTGACAAAGGATTAAAGAGTATCAGGGAGTGAATAAATTTAATAGGTTAATGCATAAAGACTGAATATCAAAAGAGCTTAACCCGATAAATAAAGATAAAGCACAAAAGAAGACAGATCAACAAAGGAGCCTCTGCATGCCCAATTAGAGGGGCTAGTTACTTCCTCATCAACCTATTCTGCCACCTGCAATACTAATTACATCAAAACAAGACACAGTTAAGGTGCAGTCAGAGATCTTTTGCCAAATATAGCTCAGAATTTATGATCAACCTTCTAAAAACCCCCAAAGTCAAAAAAAGTAAATAAGGATGATGAAATATTAATGTAAAAATCATTAAAACAGAGATGAGCACACGAAATCTTCTCCCTTAGAACTCCCAAAGGTCAAGGCACCATTACTCTATATTAATTGAACTAATGAACCCTTCTCACACTCCACCTCCTCATTCTTCTATAAATACTGCTATGAAAGACAGTATAGAGGTTGGTCTCTGGATATTTGTTGCATGTAAATAGATTTTTGAAGTTGTTGCAGCTCTGTTTGTAAGTGAAGACACATAAGCTGAGATCAGAAGTTTGAAGTTGTAGAGGCCTATTGGACTTGAAGATTGTAACTGGTTTGAATATAAAATATAAATAGTTGTTTTATGGGATCCTGGTCTATGTCAATGGTGATGTGTTTCTCACTGTAAATCGTTATTTTCTTTTTTTTTTCCATTTTGTCCACTTTTCTATGATAAATAACAACAAATATACATTAGGATTTACTTCTGAAGTACCTTAAATCTCACTGAAAATATTTATCCTTTATGTTTTCTGCTGTTTGTTTATTTAAAGATGATTCAATAGAGTATAAACAGTGAAGTGTTGGTGAGCCCATATTTCATGAGTACAACTTGAGATATTGTCTTTGAATGTTCTTGATAAGTTTGCTAATTAAAGATTGAGCTAGAGAAGTTTATGGTTAGCCCTGTCCTCTAGTTTCTTCTCCAACAATTGCTTTGAAAAGTTCCCTAAGAGTATGCCAAAAGCAGGATAGGTTCAAAGTCCTTACTTGACCTTAAGCTATTCTTTGTTTATCTTAAATGTTTTCTTGAAAAGTCTGCTAATTAAATTTGTACTAGGGAAGTCTATGGTTAGCCATGTCCTCTAGTTTCTTCTCCAACAGTTTCTTTGAAAAGTTCCCTTAAGAATATGCTGAAAGCAGGGCTAAGTTAAAATTCTTTACTTGATCTTAAGCTATTCTATGTGTTTTACATGTTTTCTCTTGAAAGTACATCAAAAGCAGGCTAATTTAAAAGTACTTACTAGATCTTAGATTACTTTTGTATCTTTCCTTAAGTGCATGCCAAAAGCAGGATAGTTTCAAAGTACTTACTTGATCTTAGGCTATTCTCTGTTTCTTCATGTGTTTTATTTCTTCCACTTCATTTCTTATTGTTTCATCCCATAAAATCAACTTAAAGAGATCCTTTGACATAGATGACTTGCCCCATGGACCACTCTTGAACCTTGTTGTTTCCATTAAACCCTATTATGACTCCATAGTCCAATGGATTGATGTTGTTCATTGCCTATCTTATCAGCTGAACCATTCTTTCACATACTTACACCTTCACCCTTCATAAAGACTTCCTTCATCTTCATTATATCCTTGCCCAACCAAAACAAACAAAAACCCTCGTTCTTTATAACTAGCCTAAAATCACACTTCAAGCCTTAAATATCATATCTTTAAAACACATACATAGAGAGATCCCTCTCTGAATTTAGGATGGCTAGGTCCTCAGATTCCAAAGTGGTTTTGATGTAGGCTCTGCAGCATTTGTACTTTACAATCTTACAAAATAGGAAGACCCAACAGGACCAAAATAGAGAACCCCTCAAAATTATCAGTGGGGATTGCTCTCCTCTGCACAAGATCATCATTAATAAAGTTGTGGGTTGCCCCACTTTCAATCAATACAGATACCTTCTGATTCATTATTTAACCTTGTACTCTTAGGGTTAAGTACTTAGGCACTCCTCTTAAAGATGCAAGAGTTCCTCCTATTGGAGCAAAGGCTCCATCCCCATCTCCAGATGGTGTTGGATCTCCCTCAAAATTATCAGCGCAGTGACGCTTCCTTGGTTCATCATCTTCATCTTCCTCCTCAAAATCTAAGAAGACTTCTATGTAGTGTGCTTTCCCAGTAGCACATCTATGTCTAGGTGCCCATGACTCTTGGCAAGTGAAACATAGTCTCTTCTTCCTCAGCTCCCTCCTGACTTAAATATCAAGAGGCTTCTTGAATGAGCTCTCCTTGGAAGGAGCAGATTTTTCTTCCTTCCCTTTAGAAAGGTGAGGGCCCTTGCTCTGGAAAGTTGCCATTGATTTTGGCAAGGCATCTTGGAGGTATTTAGCCCTCTCATTGGCATCATGCAAAGTGATGGGCTTGGTAGATTTAACCAAACCATGCAAAGGTTCATCCAAGCCATCGATGAACATGTACACCCTCGCTGAAGACAGATTAGGAACCATAACAGATAGTCTAAGAAACTTAGAGATATAAGTTTCTTAATTTCTCGATTGCTTTAACTTTGCAACGCTCATGAAAGGTGCTTCTAGATCCTTTCTGTCAAACCTCTCCACCAGTATTCTAGTGAATTCAGAATAGGCAGTCACATTGGCATGGCCCAATGTAGACAGCCCATGGAACCACCAATTGTGTGCTTCACCTTCAAAGTGCAATGCTGAAATCTTGATGGCTTCAATATTGGGGACTTTGTTCAATTGCAAGTATATGTCTAGCTTTTCTACCCATGCCTTGGCAGAACTGGTAGATGACCCATCAAACTTGGGAAAAAATAATCTACCCATAGAGTGATGTCTATCATGATTATGGAAGAACCCACCATCTCTATACTGATGCCTTGGTCTTCTTTTGTCCTTGAGGTGAAAAAAATCTTGGAAACTCAAGTGGTCCTTGAATCTATGATTTTGAGATTCATATTCCACAAATTAGTATTCAAGGGATGCTTGCTCTTGTGGTCCCTCATTCTCCACAGCCAAGAAGGTAGGCACTGTGGAGCGTTGTGGAGCTTGTGGTTGGTTCACTGATTGACCAGTCTAGTGGTGAGACATGTCAGAGCTTTCCCCAAGATGAAATCTCCCAAGATATTCCCTCATCATGTCCATTCTCATCTCTTTTATTTCTCTAGCAAGATCTTTCATGGCCACCAAAATAGTTCTTGCAAACTCTTCTCCTTCTTTATCACTTGTAGTTTCAGGGGCTTTACCCTTGTCTTGATCATTAGTGGTGTAATCAAAATTCTTGTGACTTCTATTCTGATACCTCTTCTCCCTCTCAATAATAGGCTCATCTTATTCTAAATGCAACATGGTTGTGGTTCTCCAATGAAATCATAGGCTATTCCAATAAAGGAGCTCTGATACTACTATAATATCCCAAAATTGGGATTTCACAGCAAGCATATTGAAATAACGCACTTCTGGGAGATTTATGCACAGAAATGAGTTTGTAGCCCTTGGATCCCTTAGATTAGTAGATCTGGAGTCTAGATCCAAAAGGTGAGTAAAAACAAATCAAACTAGGTGTGGTAAACAGATCTCCCACCACCTAGTCTAGCTGAAAAACACCCTACAAGAGGGGTTGCAGCTATGCACAACAAACTGCTTCAGAAATAATGCAGTCTTGGAAAGCATGAGTAGGAGGCCATCAAATAAGATCAAAATTTGAATATACAGTATAAAATCATAATTACAATGATTCTCTTACATTATACAGCAGAATACAGAAGACAAGAGAGAAGGAAATCTTCAGAAAAGAAGGCTACAACACATATATAAACTGAAAAATGGCTTAAGAGTTTTATTTTAAGGAGCTGTAGCAGCTGAATATTAAATCTCAGATCTAGAGCAGATCTGTGTACAAAATATTAGATCCATTTCAGATTTGTACACTATAAAGGCTCTATTACAAGATCCCCATGGGGATTTGACCAAATCATGCAATATAAAGAGTAGATCTGAGTTTTAAGTTGTAGATCTGCAATATTTTTCAGAAATTTCTGAAGATGACTTTACATTAAAACAGATTAGATCTATACAGAACATGGATCAACAAGCTAATCCATGGATCCCCAAAGTGAAAGGCAAAGCCCAACACCAGAGATCTCTCATAAAAAATGGGATCAAAACACCCTGCAAAAACTCCACTGAAAATAACACAGTCCCTCAAGGGAAAATGTGTTGTAGCTTGAATAACTGGGTTGGCCTGATGCCAAGATTCAAATCTGAAGCTCAAACAACTAATGCACTCTTCCAGGAGGTTAAAAGACACACTCACTGAGAAGAGGCACCAGTACAAGATAGATCTGAACAGATCTAGAGTTCCATTTGTTGCAGCCTACAAAAGCAAAAAAATCCTCACTGGATTTGTGTTGCAGTTGGAAGTAGAGCTTGGCCCAAAGCCTGATAGTGGATCAAATTAGCAAGACTCCTCCAAGAATCATCAATGGAAGAGGTGAAATCCATGCATAGCAACTCCAAGTGCTAAGCAACACAATTCTCTGCTGAACAACAAAGAATGGTATTTGTCTAAACAGACAAGATACTCAGAAATATAGACAATCAACAACCCTCTCTTGCTGCCTTCCCCTTCCTTTTATAAGATGAAAGCCTTTGCAAACCCTAAACCACCTTGATGAGTTAGATCCTTTCACATGAGGGGCCTCCTTCTAGAACTGCGTTGTCCCTTCATGAGGTACATTGTATCTAGACAACGTTGTAGATTTGGTCAAGGTTGACCCAGTCTCATAGCTCAAACCCCTTTCACACCGGCAAGTTATTTGTTTACATGGCCCAGATTTATCCATGTTCATATGGGTATTGATTTATTCATTCTTTTAAGAGTTTTACATGTCCTCCTTTATTCATTTATTCATGCAACAGAAAATGAGACAAAATTGCATATTCCTCTTAGCTTAGGCTAAGTAGGAATATTACAATACCTGCCATGAAAGGTCAACTATCATGGAATCAAAGCGGTCAAAATAATATCAAAATCATTAAATGGTTTTGAAAACATCCTATCCCAACACTTACAAGCCAAAGGTCATAAAGTATTTGACAAATTCAAAAAGTAAACACAAAACTTTAGATAAGCGGGTTTTGAAAAAAAAATGAATTTTGGGCATAAATAGGCCTTTTGAACTCACATTTGGTCATTTGTACATTTTTGAATTTGATAAAAATTGTTGGGCAGTGAAAGAGGTATGAAATTACTATGTATTTACTCATTCTTTTACCATAGATAGACTCCTGTTTGCCTTGGAAAGGTAATTTATCATAAGAATTACAATAGAATTGGAAAGGTTTATGTTTAGTACAAAAGGATGACTAAAGGTTACTTTTTGATTGAAAAATAGGAATTCGAAGAGGTGAACAGCTGTACCAAAGGTGGAGTTGAGAATAATCTAATTTTTTCTCCATCAGCATTGAACCATATCCAGCCAAAGGCAAGGAGATCTGAATGAATAGTCCAGAAAAGGCAGGGGATAGCTCGGCCTTGGTCAGAGTAAACATGATGATGACTAAATGAAGAGGAGTGAATCCCTCAGGATCTTTCGATCCTGAGGGATCGTTGTTCAAAATCATCTTATTTCTTGATTGGTCCATCGAGATTTGATATATAAATCCATGTCCTTTAGTGACAAAGGGACGATTGTTGTTGAAGTCACTGAGTTAGTCGAAAGACTTTACATTTAAACATTTCCTCTGTAATATAATGTTTTATTGACTCTCGGACTTGATAGAAACTTCTCTATAATGCTTTATGTTGGTTTAATATAGGACATGCATTTCATCTACCTTCTACAGTTTTGAATTATCCCAGCAGTATTTCACTGGCGCTAAGGGCTCGGCTCTGGTGGAATCACTTCACTGTTTGTATTTTAATCCTTGTTTACTATCGTGTGAAGTGTGTTTAATGTTTGTTTCGATTACAGAACTGGTTTATTGTTGTTAAATCAAATACAAATTCATTGCTATTTCATCCTTTACAAGAAGCATGTTCGCTGTTCGATTACCTTGTTAATATCATTGTTGTTCTATATCTGATTTGAGTTGTTGTTCCATTAGTTTATGATTTGTTACAATCGATTGTTGTGTGGTAAGTGAATATCGACAGGATTGAAGCATAGAAATCTAGTTTACTTGATTATGTTAGAATCGTAATTTCTGTTCATTTCACGTTGTTGTTCCATTTCTGTTCATTTCTTATTCATAGTCTTTGATTAGTAAACAGATGAGTTATAGTTACATGCTGCTGTTCCTTTCCAGATTGCGTTTCTTTTAAGTTTCTTTCATTGAATCTGCTTTCGTTTCAATTTCTGTAAGATCTCCAACCGTAGAGGATAGAGGCTATTACTTCCAAGTCCCCAGATTGGTCATCTTGCATTGACTTCTAAGGGAAAGAGTTACTGCTACTGCATCCTTGATCGATGTTTTGCAAGGTTGATGTTGTTTAATATTTCCATTCATGTCACTGTAATTAGGTTTCTTTAGAAGCATTTATTACTTTTGCATTTGTTATTCTGTACTACATCTTCACAATATTGCTCTTAGATCATTGCAGCCTCAGACAGAGTACACTCTTGAAATAAAAAGTCGCTCCTGGATTGATGATTAATGTAGGCTACTTAGGTGTTCAAAAGATACCTTTTTATGACTCAACATTTTGGCGCCATTGCTGGGGAGAGTGTATGCCATTTTAAAGGAGTAATGCACAGTTGATTTTCTTCTACTTGCGGAGAATTGGGTATTAAAGATGGAAGGTAAGAACCTGCGCACTGGGCAAGAAACACACTTGCTCACAGTCCGCTTCACAACAGAAGTAGGTAAGCTTATTTCTTTAGGTAGGAATGAAGGTTTGTTTCTTTGAATGAATAAACCAACTAAGAGAAAAAAAATTCCTCCTAAAACTAAAAAACCTAAGGGACCGATGACCCTTGGGCGCACAACCTTTATTGACGAAATCCTTAAAAGAACTGAATCTCAGCCATAAATAGGATTTAAAAGAACTACTTCTAGACAGCATACTAGTTCCCTTCAGGCTACAGAGTCACCATCTGAAGCCTTTGCTGAGATACACAGTCAAACAGAGGGAATTGAGCAGGATTCCAAAGAAATTGAGAATCCTTGCATAAGTTTCCTTCAATAAGGAAACTCTAGCAATCTCCAAGAAGGAGAAGGGGAAATGGGAGAAACCAGAGATTCAAAATCTCCTATTGAAATTTCCCAAACAATAAGCAGCCCAGATAAGGGAAGTGTTGTTCAACTTATTCAGAACCAAGGTCCTTAATCACCTCAAACAGTAGGTCAACAGGAAATACTTATTATCCCAGAAAAAGGGAGTGCTGTCAAAGCTATTCCTGCCCCTGCTCGTCAACCTAGAAATTCCTTGGAAATCCCATAAGGATATTGGCATATCTTCGATCAAATGGCTCAGAACCAAAATAAGAATCAACAGGCACCCCATAAAACATCTACACTGCAATATCCTATAGTAGATACTGCAGTCAATGCACCCATGAAAGTTACCCCCCTTCAACATATTCCCACATTTCATGGCTTAACATCAGAGGACCTAGATGCATTTTTGTTTGAATTTGATGTGCTATGTAGAGGATACGATTACACCACCGACGCCCAAAAACAAAAAATATTCCCTTCTACATTAAAAGGGGCAGCCTTACGATGGTTTATGGGATTAGGTGGGGGTGTCATAACTGATTGGGATCATATGAAGGTTTCATTTTTAAAGAAGTATCAAGATTATTGCAGGTCTCGAGAATTAAAAGATGAAATATTCCAAATGACAGCAAAACCAAATGAAACCTTGGAAGAGTATGTGGAGCGGTTCCAATACAATCTTCAGAGATCCCCTTATGCATCTTTACCCTTACCTGACAATGTTTTGAAAACCACATTAATTAGGGGAATGAAAGATCAATGGGTTGAAACATTGAATATTATGGGAAAAGGTGATATATATCAGGAAAGTTATCCTAACATCATTGATTTGTGTATCAGGTGTTCAAGGGGAAATACAAGGTTGAAATCAGTAGAACGTGATATAATTACAAGGGAAAATAAGACCTATAATGAAGGTGTGACTCGTGTAGAGATTGGAAATCTCCTAGAAGACTTTAAGACAGACATACTTGGGACTCTAACACCGCAGTTCGATATTATGCAAGCCAAATCTAAACAGGGAGAAGCAGAGCAAAAATTGGCAATATTCTATCCCAGATGTAGAAAGAAACACAACCACAAAGAATTCCCATTGGATGTGATTAAAGTCTGCGCCATTTTCACGAAAGAACACTGTACAAAGGGATGCCCTTCGCTTCCTGGCCTAAAAGCAGTTTATAAGGAGGCAGAAGAAGAATCAGAAGTGGTATGTCTGCTTAATTAGCGCCGACAATGGCAGCCACGACCATCAGGTATGCCAAATGATCCATTTTCCTTTCAGCCTCCTCAGTATAATGCTCAACAATATAGTGGGATGTGGCAAAATCAACCACCTTTCCTTAATTGGTCACAACAGCCATTTCCTCCCACATCTTGGCCAAATCAAAAAAACCAAAATAATTGGCCTAGCTTTCCTTTCTAACCACCATTTTTGCCAACACAATGGTCCCCCTCTACTTCCCAGAGTCAGGCCTGGCAGTCAAACTGGAAAAAACCTACAAATCAGCCAGCCAGATAAATTCCTCTCTCTCAACCTACACTGCCAGCTCCTTATACAAACCCCCTGACCAAGTTAAGACCACAACTCCCAGGCCAACCCAACCCAAACCCAAACAATAGGCCAGTTCAGTTTGTCCAAATAATGGAACCCCCAGAAGTAAAAACTGAACTGAGGGAGTGCAATGATCTTCAATTAAGGTCTAGGCGCATAGTGGAAACAGAGAGAAACAATGATGTTCACACTGAAGATCTGTTACCTGTAGAACAAACATTACAAAGTGAGAAGGAAGTTCAACAACGAAATCAACAACGAAGTCAACAACAAGTAACAACTTCCTCTCCACCATTCCCAGAATGATTAACTATACCTCGTCCATTAGAACAACCTAATTTTGATCTTCTGGGAGAATTAAAAAAATTATGTATAAAAATCCCTCTCCTCCAAGCTATTCAAGACATTCCTATATATGCAAAAACCATTAAGGAATTATGCATAAAGAAGCCAAAGAGGAGAAAAACAACCAATCCTATTGTCCAAATAGTCAGTACCTTATCTGACTTATTATCAGGAATGGAAACACCCATCAAATATGAAGACTCAGGAAATCCTATCGTGACAGTATAGATCAATGGGCAATCATTTACAAATGCCTTAGTTGATTTGGGAGCAACAATCAATATTTTGACGACCACCACTTGTCAAAAACTTGGCATTACATCACTAGAACCAACAACAACCTTGTTGGAATTGGTTGACCAATCAGTAGTCAAACCAGAGGGTATACTACAAGATGTAATGGTATCTGTAGATTCCTGGGAATACCCTACTGACTTCCTGGTTATCAATCCAAAGAATCGACTAGATGGACACCCATTAATCTTAGGTAGACCTTGGTTGGCAACTGCCAATGCTTATATTGGATGCCTACAAGGCAACATGACAATTACAAGGGGAAATTATGTCAAGAATTTAGCCCTATATCCCCCAGCCCAACCAAGTCTATCAATAATCAAAACAAGAAAACCACCTGCATCATATCTTATGGAAAATATGAGATCACCTCTAACTATAGAAAATGCTCTTGATTTTAAAGATCAAAAAGAGGATGATATCATTAACAATTTTATCAATAAATCACAAACCAGATCTCATTTGCAATGTCACATGATCAAGGCAGCATTCGATAATAAAGAAGAAGAAGATCCTTTCAAAGATATTCCTGATCAAGCAATATCTACTACTTCTGTGTACAATAGCAAGGTTGTAGAAATTGAGCCTGGAAAAACTCTAAACATTAATAAAAATATCACTGCTGAACAAGAAGAGAAATTGGTCCAATTATTACGAAAATACAAAGCAGCCTTTGCATGGGATTACCCTGACATGAAAGGAATTGATCCTCAATTATGTACTCACCACATTTATACTGAAAAAGATGCAAGACCCATTCGCCAACCTCAAAGAAGACTAAATCCTCACCTTAAAGATATTGTGAAAGCTGAATTACAAAAACTATTGGATGTTAATTTCATCTACCCAATATCTGATAGCAAGTGGGTCTCTCCATTAGTGGTGGTACCAAAAAAGAATGGGAAGTGGAGGATATGTGTAGATTACCGTGAACTTAATAAGGCAACACAGAAAGACCACTTTACCCTTCCTTTCATTGACTAGGTATTAGACACATTAGCAGGGAAGAAATTCTTTTCTTTCCTCGATGGCCTCAGTGGGTACAATCAAATACAGATTGCCCCTGAAGACCAGGACAAAACTAATTTTACCTGTCCATGGGGGACATTTTACTACCGAGTCCTACCTTTTGGCCTATGCAATGCCCCTGCTACATTCCAAAGGGAAATTCTCAGCATTTTTGCAGACTTAATAAATGAAGGTCTAGAAGTATATATGGATGATTTCACACCCTATGGGGATAAATTTGAGCCTGCATTGGAAAACCTAGAAAAGGTATTGCAAATATGTATTGACACTAGGCTTTCTATAAGCCACAAAAAGTGTCTTATGATGATGACCGAAGGATTTATCTTAGGGCATTATATTTCAGCAGCTGGAATTCAAGTAGACCTAGCTGAAATTCAAATAATCTTGTTAGTTCCCACACCCACCACACAAATAGAGGTACGTAGCTTTCTTGGATTTTCTGGTTACTATAGAATATTTATAGAACATTATTCTCGAATAGCTGCACCTTTATATGCACTGATTGGAAATGTTGATTTCATTTGGACAGATAAATGTGGCAATGCCTTTAACGATCTGAAAAATCTTGTTTCAACAGCCCCAGTGCTGAGGGGCCCAAATTGGAATTTGCCGTTCCAAATTTCATCCGATGCCTCCGACACAAAAATTGGAGCAGTACTTGGGCAGGAGGAAGACAAGAAGCCATATGCAATTTACTATATTAGAAAAAATCTATCTCCTACTGAGTTAAATTATACTGTGATTGAGAAATCATTTTTAGCTGTAGTTCATGCTATAAACAAATTTAGACATTATATAACTGGGTATCCTGTAGTACTATATACTGATCACTCTGCCATTAAATTTTTAGCAAATAAACTTGTTACAAACAGAAGAGTGACAAGATGGTTGATTTTACTGCAGGAATTCGATATCACAATCAGAGATCGACTTAGGAAAGAGAACCATGTAGCTGAATTTCTGTCAAGAATGCCAAAGCCAACAGATACAGAAGTAGTTGAAGACCACTTTCCGGATGTACATCTCTTCGTTGTTACTATCAGAACACTGTGGTATGCTGATATAGCAAACTATTTGGCAATAGGTAAATTACCTAAACATCTATCCCTTAATGAACGTAAGCAAATAATACACCCTAGTACCCGCTTCTCCTGGATTGGAGGCTACCTATTTCATACAGGTGCAGATATGCAAATAAGGAGATGCATTAGGGAGGATGAGGTATTTGACATCTTAAAAGCATGCCATGATGGACAGTGTGGCGGACATTTTTTAGATCGTAGAACTTCCCATAAAGTTTTACGAATAGGTTATTATTGGCCTACTATCTTTAAAGATGCTAAAAAGTTCGTTCAGGCCTGTGATAGCTGCCAAAGGGCAGGTTGCCCTGGGCAGTCTGATGAAATGCCTTTGAACCCTCAACTAGTGATTGAACCATTTGAATGTTGGGCCCTTGACTTTGTTGGTCCTATTAGCCCCCCATCAAACCAAAAAACATATATCCTAGTTGCAACTGAGTATGTCACCAAATGGGTTGAAGCAGAGGCTCTTTCAAAAGCTATAGAGGACTCTGTAATACAGTTTATTTTCCAAATCTTTGTGCACTATGGCCTCCCAAGGGACATAATCACAGATGGAGGACCACATTTTGTAGGTAATAAATTATCTGAAACATTGCAAAACTACCACATTCAGCAGAAGATTACAACCCCATATCAGCCACAGGCCAATGGCCAAGTAGAGAGCATGAACAAAGTAATCGAATCTATATTAACAAAAACCGTTGCCTCACATAGACGAGATTGGGCCTATAGATTGCGAGAATCATTGTGGGCATATCGAACAACATGGAGACCTACTACAGGATATTCACCATACCAATTGGTATTTGGAAAAGAACCCATCTTTCCTATAGAATTCGAAATTCAAACATTAAGAACAGCTCAAAAGGTGGGTCTAAATTTGAATGAAGCCCAGGCTAAAAGACTGCAGCAAATCAACGAGTTAGATGAAATTAGGCTCTCTGCTCTTCAGCACATAGCATTAATTCAGCAACAGAGAGCCAAATGGCATGATGCCCATATCAAAGAGAAGATCTTCCACGAAGGAGACTGGGCACTCCTATATGATTCTAGGTTTCAGGATTTCCCAGGAAAACTCGAGACACGATGGCTTGGACCCTATGAAATACAAAAAGTGCATGATAACGGCACTATTACATTAGTTACCATTGATGGATCTGGACATTCCTTTAAGGTAAACGGTCATCGAGTATGATTGTATCATAAATCGCTTACCCGCAAATCCTTTTACCAATAGTTACGGGAAGATTCTACCATGGAAATTCTTGTTGAAGGGGAGAACTCCTCCTTAGCACCAGTTTGATAAATCATTTCTTTTTTAATTTTGTACATAAAGCATTTTTTTCTATTTCTTGATTGTTGTTTTATGGAATTTGTTTTTTAAAAATTTTGTTAATATTACTTCTTTATTTCTTCATCGTTTGTTCCATGAAATTCGGTTTCTTTAAAAGAGAAAAAAAGAGAAAAAAATTATGTTTATTTCATTTGTTTTGTTGTTCCTTTCTAAAGGAACAACACTTCTGCTATTCCTTTCGAAAGTAACAACAGTTCCGCAGAGTTCCTTTGTTGTTCCCTTCCAAAGGAACAACACTTTCGCAGAGTATTTTTTTGCTGTTCCTTTCGAAAGGAACAACAGTTCCGCAGATTGTTTTTGCTATTCTTTTTAAAGGAACAACACTTTTTTGAGTGGATTGTTTTTTGTTTTAAGCCAGCATTTTGAAATTTTGATCTCTTTTCTAAAGGAAAATATATCATTTATATACAATCATACAAATTAAAGCTTACTGTAATCAGCAAATCAAAAGAAATCGTAATTTTTTTAAGAAATTTTTCTAGTAATGATAAAAAAAAAGGAAAAAGGGGCATGATCAATAACATAAATTTGCTATTTTATTACCATTAAATTAATCTGATCGATTATTTTTATCATGATTGGTTCTTTCCCACATACTATAACTTTCTTTAATGTTTATCTGTGCAATAGGAATAAGGGCATTTTTTTTTTCTATTGAGATGTTCAGACTTCTTCCACCATCCCTACTCTTAAGGAGTGTTGAGCCATCCCTTATGAATAACTGAGGAAAAGTGCTATATAATATATATATATATATATATATATATATATATATATATATATATACATATATATACATATATTTACATATTTTATTAATAATTATTTTACAGATGGAGGATAGGGGGTCTCATCAAGAGCCAACCTACTGTGATCATAGGGAAGGCAGTGAAGTGGCATTCCCATCATGGCCACCAAACCAAGGAAATGGTCCAATAGACAATTGAAAAAATCAATAATTCCTTGGAACAGGAGGTCTAATCATGAGCCGTCCTGCCTACCTTTCACTTCTTCTCGGTGAATGGCATTGTGGTTTATCTAGTCACCAAGCTAGCACAATGACCTCCGTCATGATATTCAACAAAAAGCACTTCCTCAGTATAAATAAAGGACAATGGTTCCGTGGGTAAGAAATAAACTCTGTCAAGGTTATGGACACCTGTGGGCAACAGAGCTCTGCTGATGGTATTGAAGTCACATTTATACACATCAATAGTTATATTTAACCCTTTTCCTATATCTCTATTTAAATGTCAAAAGAAAATATGAACTCCTCACCTTTACCTCCGAACCTATTATACATGAAATCATTACAAATCGATCATATTAGTTCGAAATGGTAAATAATGCAATTGTACTTATGTTTATCTTATGTTGTCCCTTCTCCTCGTATTTGAATCATTACAAAACAATTTTCTATTTATTACTAATTCATCACATGCATTGATTTCAGTAATTGCTATAATTTGATTGAATGTATCATAATTACGCTTGCTTTTTACTGCTGTATTGTTGTTGTGCCACACTTTCCTCTCTCAATTTATGGTCGAGGATGACCTCTCATTCATTCAGGGGGCGCAGATGTCTGCATGCAGATCAAACCTCGAGATTTCTTTACTTGTATATGTACTAAATCCTTGCATTTTAGGAAATAACAAATTTTCAATGAATTGTGCTATGTTGTTCCATTGTGATTATTGTGTGTTGAGAAAAATTAACAGAGCGCAGAGATGGAAGGACGGCCAATTCGCAGTGAACCACAGGTGCTGATCGTCTTTGATGATGCACGAGCAATTTTAGAAAGACTGGGGTGGATTACATATTTCATGAGGATGCAGCAATCCCATGAATCAGTGGCCACCGAATTTTTATTGAACTTGTAGGAAGGATCCTCCATGGTCAGAGGAAGGCAGATATTTGTATCCAACAAGATAATTGCAGAAGTGTCTGGCATTCCCGTGCAAGGGAATATTTGGACCCAGAAGAAGTTTAGGATTCGAGAAGCCATGAATATTTTTCAAGATGATGGACAGACGTTAGTTATCAAAGGTAAAGGAGTCCAGCCAGCGTCATTAGGAGAACCATGGACAGAGTTGGCCAAGATTGTGCAGGCTTACATAACGTGCGACGGAAGAAAGGATGTGGTAAGACCTCGCCACCTTAAGCTACAAGATGTATTAAAAAAGAAATGCACCATTAATTTTCCAGAATTTTAAATTCTTTGTTGCATGATACTGCTCATGGTATAAGAAAAGCCCAGCATGCAGATATGGTGGTCAGCCACCATTGTCTAATATGATTAATAGTGAGTTGTAGCCTCGCCCAGTAACAGACCAGCTGGGAAGAGTTAATATTTTCCATTGATGGAGGGTTAGCTTTACCCACTCCAAAACAGAAGAGGATGGACGGCTCAATAGATGAGCCTTCTACTCACAGACAGTCCCTCCGATTGAAACGAAGTAGGAGGATGGTGGAAGGAGTTCCGGGTAGCAGCAACCAGCCCCTGGAATTGCACAGCTCAGAGGAGGAACAACCTCCACAATTGGAGGGAGTAAGCCCTCGTATTGATGAGGAAAAATAATTGGAAGGAGAAATTCGCTACTCGGACAAAGAAGAAATAAGTCGCCAAACTGGTAGTGAAAAAAAATCTAGTGCAGAGGAAGGAGATAATGAGGAAGAAGAAATTGAAGGAAATACTGAGGAAGAAGAAGTTGAAGGAGAAATTCGGTATTCAGATGAGGAGGAAGGAAGTTATCATACCTGCGAGGAGGATGAGGACAATCATAGTAGCAATAAGGATGAAACAGAGCCTCCCGAAAATGTTATCGCAAGCCCTTTACAGAAAGACCAATTGGCCCAGATTTTGGCCAATATGAGTGATTATGCACGGCCTCATAGCCCCTTGGACCTCAATATAGATATTAATCAACTACCAGAGTACTCTGCTATTGATAAAGAAACAGTTGGAGAAAAAATAAATGAAACAGAAAACCCTAGCGAAGCTAGGGTTACTTCTCCTAAGAGGTATGAACAGGAGAAAGAGAACACAGAAGCTGGAAGCCCCTAGGAGACTGCAGAGTTAACTGAGAATATGATTACCGGAAAATTTAGCCAAGGGCGTATGAATGTAGAAGAAGAAGCCCAAGGAGAAGAACAAGAAGAGAATTTTACTGAAGGCATGACTGATATAGGCCAAAACTCTGTTGACCAAATGGGTTCAGATAAAGGAGCGGCTGTTCCATTAAGAAAGAGGAGGAAAACAACTGAGATTGAGAAGCTTCACAGGGAACAAATAAATCTTCATAAACTAGTAGAACAACTCAGGCAAACCATTAGGGTTCTGAGAATGAAACAGATGCCTGAGTGAGCCCCTAAGAGAAGAAGCATTGCTATCAAAGGAAGTTCGAAAAAGAGAAGGGCGACTGCTAATAGAAACCCCCAAGTTACAGAAGAAACCATACCTGAGACTAATTATGAGGATTCAGAGCAAAAAATGGTTGTTCCAACTCAAGTTTTTCCAGAGGAACATGTTCTAAGTTAAAATATGCAATCTAGCAGTCAACACACTTTTAGTGATCTGACACTGGTCAGACTTCAAGAAGAATTGACACAGGCCCGAATAGAAATTCAGAGATTGGAGAAAGATACTGTCCCAAGAAAGAGATATCAGGAATTGCAACAAAAAATGAGAACTATTCATGAAGTAGAAGTTGAAGCTCATGAAAAATGTCGGAAAGCAGAGGTAAAGGCTGATAAGGTAATGAACCAACTAAAACTAGCCTACAATCAAATGGACACTCTCTGCTCCTTGTATACTGATGTCTTAGCCTGTAGATGCCCCGCCAAAAACTATGCTTTTTTTTTACTAGAAAGATATTTACAATTAAATATCAAGGCAGTTAGGGCAGGGAAATCCATAGAGCTAAAAACTATAGATAACTTTATATCATGCTGCAAAATTTATGGGATCAAAGTACAACGCCTTTTGTGTGAATTTTACTTGCATAATCTAATACTTAACAATGACAGTGAATCAAACCCTAGCCCTTTTATTGGAGATGTTCAGTTTCAGGCATTCATTTCCTTTGCTGTAAATCTATTAAAATGGCTAAAAGCCTATAACGTCTTTCAAAGGCAGGAAAATGAATTGGATCTGTGGGTCAGAAGTGAACCTCAGGACATTCTTCAATTTTGGGCTAGATAGAAAATTTTGATGACAAAGGAAGGCGTTACCCAAACCCTGGGGCCTGTCCACAAATCAATTATTTTGAATGGAACAGACTATTTTTCATCCATTAGGAACCAAGCTTATATAGCAGCCAAGGTTCGGTGGAGAACCTCGAATCAGAATGTGCAAAATAGGGAACCATTTAATTATAAAAACTTTGGGCTAGCTACAGACCGCTTCATTTCCTATAGTCATCTCGTTTTAAAAGAAGGACCATACTGGTTAGGATGTAGGTTTCGCAGCCCTATTGGATGGTACCCTGCTTCGGACTACAAAGCTATTTATGAACTTCCTGAAGGACAGACATAACATGTTTTTGAGGAATTAGCTGCACTACGTGGTTTTAGGCCTGTTGATGACAAACCTTATCCGGCTTATTCTTTAACTACTCTCCATGTTAACTATAGTTTTCATGAGGGCATGAAAAAGATTAAGCAGGGGGGTATGTTGGGCAGTGAAAGAGGTATGAAATTACTATGTATTTACTCATTCTTTTACCATAGATATACTCCTATTTGCCTTGGAAAGGTAATTTATCATAAGAATTACAACAGAATTGTAAAGGTTTATGTTTACTACAAAAAAATGACTAAAGGTTACTTTTTTATTGACAAACAGGAATTCAAAGAGGTGAACAACTGTACCAAAGGCGGAGTTGAGAATAATCTAACTGCTACTCAATAAACGTTGAACCATATCTAGCCAAAGGCAAGGAGATATGAACGAATAGCCTAGAAAAGGCAGGGTACAGCTCGGCCTCGGTCAGAGTAAATAGGATGATGACTAAATGAAGAGGAGCGAATCCCTCAGGATCTTTCGATCCTGAGGGATCACTGTTCAAACTCATCTCATTTCTTGATTGGTCTGTCGAGATTTGATATATAAAGCCATGTCCTTTAGTGACAAAGGGATGGTTGTTGTTGAAGTCACTGAGTTAGTCGAAAGACTTTACATTTAAACATTTCCTCTGTAATATAATGTTTTATTGACTCTCGGCCTTGAGGGGAACTTCTCTATAATGCTTTATGTTGGTTTAATATAAGACATGCATTTCATCTACCTTCTACAGTTTTGAATTAGCCCAACAGTATTTCACTGGCGCTAAGGGCTTGGCTTTGGTGGAATCACTTTGTTGTTTGTATTTTAATCCTTGTTTACTGTCGTGTGAAGTGTGTTTAATGTTTGTTTCGATTACAGAACTGGTTTATTGTCGTTAAATCAAATACAGAGTCATTTCTAATTCATCCTTTAAAAGAAGCACATTCATTGTTTGATTACCTTGTTAATATCATTGCTGTTCTGTATCTGATTTGAGTTGCTGTTCCATTATTTTATGATTTGTTACAATCGATTGTTGCATGGTAAGTGTTACACCATTTTTTGGTCATCTAACCTATTATCATTAGATGGACCCAAGTACACCATGTAAGACCAATTTTACCCTGAGTAAAATTTCTTTCACTATGTAAAATAACTTTATAAACCACATTTATTAGGTTGTTTATGGTCTAAACAGGAAACCCCAAAAGGAAATATTAAACAAATCTATATTTATTTGATTTTCCTCATGGAATAATTAATTAAACAATAATTTAATTATTATTCCTCATCATGTTTAACCCAAAACAAAGAAATTAATTAGATAAATCTCTATTTATCTTATTATTTTATAGGAATAATTATTTAAATCTTATTTAAATAATATTCCTTGTTAAATATGACTAAATCACCCACAAGTAATTAAATAAATCATTATTTATTTTATTATCATTCAACCACTTCCTTAAAATGATAAATAAATCATTTATTTATTTATTATTTACAAATAAAGGGATTTGACCCAAGTCAAATACCTTTTCCCTCCAACAAATATAATAAAATATTCCATAAAAGGTGGATCTAGTTTTGGTTAACATTATTTTAATCATGCACCAAGATCTAGAATGACCCAATATTTTGTTATAAATACGAGGGTTTTCCCTACCATTCCTCACCTTTTGTTGCCTATTAGATCACTCTGGATCTATACACTTGGTCACATTCTACATTATTTGCTGTGCGAACTCCCTTTGAGTTCTATCTTTGTCTGGGTTTTCTACACCAACAAGAGAGAGAGATTCTAGATCTGAAGTGATGAGGACTTCCAAGAACCCATCTCATTGAGGAGAATTGGATACGCCTTCTTGTTTTCCTCCCAGGTGCCCTTAATACAAAAAAATATTTCAAAAATTGTTCTTGTCTTGTCTATTGGATATATGGAGTAAACCCTTCTTTTTACTGCTTAATGTCTTTCTATGCATAGATCTGGTTTTTTGCAGCTCTTGTCTTGATCAACTAATTATAGATCTGAAGATATTGGCAGCCACTTTTGATGTTAGGGCTATTAGTTATGCGTAGCTAAAGTGGTCTTTTTTCGTACACATCGACAAAGGATTCATACTAACAATTGGCGACTCCACACGGGTTTTAAATTACGACCGCTGTCGTTTTTCATATTCCTGCATATCCAGCTACTTCAGAACCTAGGGTTTCTTTTCAGCTTTTTATTTTTCCTATTTTTATGTTGTTTTTCTCACATAAAACCCTAAAACATTAAAATTTCTAACTTCCGCGTGTTTCTGGCCCTATTGCGCAGGTGACCGACATCAGCTGCAACTGAGACGGCAACTTTTCTGAAAATCTGCCGCCGAGACACTCGGAGCTTCAGGTCGCACTTTTCAGCCCATAAACTGCGACCTGGACCTTCAGGTCGCACTTTTCAGCCCATTTTCTGTGACCTGCACTGAAAACAGGTCAGAACCTACGACCTGCCAATTTTTCAGCTATTTTTCTGCAATTTTTCTAAGTTTTTCTAAAGCTTCTGTCAGGGTTTTCCAACCTCTGTCTCAGCCCGTTTCGACCATGTTCTGATCTGTTTTTGCTCATCTAAGTGGGAACATAGCCCCCTAGGGCTTCAGTACCCTCCACTTTTTGTGGAAGAGTTTTTATCTGTTTCAGGTCTATTTTTTCAGAGTTTCAGCCCCCCTTTTTCCAGATCTGATACCTCCTTTTTAGACCTTTTTTAATCAGCTCTTCTTCCTTTCAAATCACCTCTTGTAGTTTTGTTTGGACCTCCCTTTAGGACCTCTTCCCTGTCCTTTCCACTTTTTGCTGATTTCCTCCTTTTTCCAGCCACCTTGCCTCTACCTCTTGGCTGTGATCTGCACCTCTTTTCAGCAGCTTTCTCCTTTAGATCCCTGTCCCTTTCGACCCTAGATCTATTGGCCTCTTTTTAGTGTGTTTTGACTAAATTTTTTTCCCTTTTTTAGATTAGTTTTGAGAGACCCGCCTTTTTGGGTTAAATCGATGCATTAGTAGCTGTTAATTTTCTGTTATTTCAGCATTATATATTGTTCTCTGCAGATTTATTTTCAGTTACGCAGCAAACTTTTTCTCTTGCTCTCAAAATGAAAAGGGTTTAAAAATTATAATTAACGCACGCCACACACTCACCCTAAGCGAAGAAGAGCCTGGTTTACACCGCCATGCAAAGACTTTAAAATCAATTGACACTGCACCTATTTGCCCTTGTTTCGACATTATAATCACTTGATTCTGCACCTCCTTGCCCTTGTGGTTGTTCTTCTTCCCCTTGTGCTGTGTTTGTGTTGTCATCATTGCGCCCCCAAGGTGCACTTCCCGGAGACTTCTTGGCCTTCACCCTCAGTTTCCGGTCGATTGACCTGCTCCGTCCCGCCATCGTCGAGCCAGTCCTCCTCCGAGTCCGCACTCTGACTCCTCTTCTGATTCATTAGGTTCTCCTTTTACTTCTGGTTCTCCCCCTGTCACCTTCACTATGTCTGGTCCAGGGCCTAACGCTAGCGGTGCTCCCGGCCCTAATGCCGGAACTACTACTAGCGGAACCGCCACAGGAACTACCTCGGCCGCACCCTTGCTCCCGTACATCGCAGGCCTCAGCCTCCCCGATTTCAATCAGTTGATCAATGATCCTATCCGCCACGATGTTGGTTGGCCTGCTATGCCAACCAAGCTCCCCTCCGACATCCCTAAGTTCAAAGGCCTTGCTGGAGAAGATCCAATCAACCATGTCCGATCTTTCCACATGTGGTGTTCCTCCAATTCCATTACCAATGACTCCATCCATCTTCTATTGTTCCAACGCACGCTTACTGGCAAAGCTTCTAAATGATATGTCGACCAAGCCACCTCTTCCCATACCACCTTTGCGACCATTTCCCAAGCCTTTTTATCTTACTTCCAGCTCCCTCTCCGATACGATACTGGTACGGAGCTTTTGACCTCTTTCAAGAAAACCTCTTCAACCCGCCTCTCCACTCATGTCCAGGAATGGCGATGAAGACGAAGCTTATGTCAAGCTCCCCCCTTTGAAGATTGGGTTTATATGGACTGGTTCCTTTGCTCTCTCTTAGCTCCCATTGGCAAAGATGTCACCTCCCATTTCCCTCAAACTGAAGAAGCCGCCCTCCAAATCGCCTTTAAATATGACCTGATCTACGCTCAGTCTGGTTATGTTTATACTGTCCTTCCTAACCTCCCCAGGCCCGGTGGCACTAACACCCCAGGGGCATCTCATTCCGCCGACGGTATCGTTGGAGCCCTTTCCCATCCGTACGCTCAACCTTCTATGGGCTATGGTCTTCCTCCAGGAGGGGCCAGCACCTCTAGCACTATTCCCCCTCCAGGTAGCATGTATCCAGGATATGGCATGCCTCATCCTTTTGCCCAAACTCCTGTTTACCTCAATGTTTCCCAACCTACCCATTACCCTTACCCACAGCCTGGTGCACCAACTCCTCCAGCATATGCGCTTCCTTCTCCCTTGCCTCCTCCAACCCCGCAACAACACCTACAGCCCCCTCCAGGGCAAGTATTTGCATAGCAGGGCGCGACTAATCCCCCTTATTCTCAAAGAAGGTGGAGAGGCAATCCAAACCAATCTTCCCCTGGTACTCGTGGACCCAATCCTCAAGGTATTGACCCTAACATTGCTAACCAGCAACAGGGAACTCAGCCCAAGCCGGACAGGCCTCTTCGCACAAATAAGCCTTGTTCGTGTTGCGGTGTTTATGGTCATTACACCCATGATTGTCCCCTCTTACCACAGATGCGGCAGATGTGGGAGTCTCAAGCCACATTGCGAGGACAACATGCCTCCCCTCCTGCTCCCCCTAATGTGGCCACTACTCAACCAGCTGTTTTTACTGATCCTTTCCCTCAGCAAGGATTTGTGGCTACCCAACCGCCTGATAGCTAGGTCGCCACTCAACCTTCCCCTTCTGGTTCCTCCGATTACCAGATCCTTATGATGAACTCTGATCCTTCCCCAATCGTCAACCTTCACCTTCAAACTCGGTCTCGCCAGTACCCCAAGCCTCCCGCTCAGTCTGCCCTCGAGTCCCCTTTTCTAGGTTCTACAGAGCCTCTTTCGACATCCAATGGCCCCTTACATATCCCTCAAACCAAATTTGAGGTTCATACCAAGATTCCTAAGGGACCATTACGTTGAAATGCTGCTTCTGGTCGAGCTGCTCATTTGTATAGCATAGTAGATGATTTGGCGCAATCTCCTACTTCCATTTCCACATTGGAACTTCTCCAGTCGTGCCCTTCCCGAAAGAAGGCTTTGCTATCTGCCGTGGGCACTGTAGATCCTGCTGATGACCAAATGATTGTTTTCGACGCCCACCAAGCTGAACATCCTCCTCTCCCTGCTTCCGTCGCCTTCCAAATCCCAGTCAAAATCTGGAATGCCAACGTTTCTCGGTGTATAATTGATGAGGGGGCATCCACCTGTGTGATGTCCGCTTCGGTTTGGAAGCAACTCAGATCTCCCGACTGGCCCCTTCCACGATCACCCTTCGAGCGTGGGATGGCCACGCCTCCTACCCCATTGGCCATGCCTCCTACCCCATCGGCCTTTTCCCTTTCTCGTAATTGTCCTATCACCCCTTCCGTAAGACCTGCTTGCGTTGATGTCGGTCATCGACGCCTTGTAGGATTAATACATTCTGGCTGAAGCAAGCTGTTCATGCCATGTCCGCCGTCCCCTCCGCCGGTTTTTCGTAAGATGTTTTTTCCTCACAATGGAAAGATAGTCACCATCAGCTTGACTTATCATGCGAGACAAAGTCTCGACCTCCCCGAGACTACCACTTTCCGTAGCCAATAAGCAAACCGTCGATTCCTTGACCAGTGTCTCCCCCCGCGTCTACAAAGATTCCTCCCTGCTTGGAACTTTTCCTGGTCTCCCCCCTCCTCATCTCTCTGATCCCAGCTTATCGAATGTTTGCATGATGAAATCGTCTTGGGCTCCCCTTAAGCGACCCGCTTCGGCTAGTCAGCAACCTCAAACTCAACCTCACCCACCGCAACCTGCTCCTAGCCCTTCATCTCCGCCAGCCGGACCTCCTCCTTCTGGCCCTTCTCCTACAGCTAGTATCCCTGAACCTCTTTATCCCCCTCGATCGGTTCCCCCAGGCCTTAATCATCTCGGAGCAGTCCCTCCTGGTCATTATCCCACGGGTCAGATACCTTTCCTGGCTCCCCCTCCCGGAGTCTATTCGGTCCCCGTCATGGCCACCCTCTCTCTCCCTAACCTGACCCTGGGTATACCCGTCTGATACCTTGACCCTCCAGCCGCTACCCCTCCTAGTCACCCTAAACCCTATCTTGCTTTGACACCAGTTCAACCGGTCCCCCTCGCTTCCTCCGTTGCTACCATGCCCTCTGCACCTCCCCATGACCCTACCCCTGTGATGGGCAGCTCCAGGAAAGAAAGGCAAAGCTCGCAAGGGGGCATCCAAAGACAAGGCCACCCCGACTGACCCAGCTCCTTCTCCGCCCGCAAAGCCTTACACCTTGTGTGATGTCGTCGGTCACGCCACCCATACTTGTCCTGAGTTGCCCCGCATTCAACCCATGGTTAAAGTCGCGTTCCCTGAGTCTACGATCTCCGACCCTTCTCTTCCGTCCTCGTCCGTAACCAAGAACCCAAAAACTATTCACACTAGCAAACCCTGTGCTTTGTGCGGTGTCCATGGCCATTACTCCCACCATTGTTCTCACCTGACGCATTACCGCGCCTCTTTAGAAGTAGTCCGAGAGTATGAGGTTGAACAAAATCAATCCGCCTCTCCCATACTCGCGCAGTATGCTTCGGGTCAGCTTGAGGATTCCCCCGCTCCCATCGACATTCCCCCCCCTGATGTCCAGATGATGGAGTCTACTACGACCATTCTTTACCTATCATCCTCTGTGAGACCCTTGGAGCACATTCCCCTTGAATCCTCCCCTATTGTTTCGCTTGACCCCCCTTCAGCGACCACCCTGGGCTCCCCATCTTTTAACCCTTTGTTTCCCTGTTCTTCCGTCATTCCCCATGACGATCCGTATGCGAGCCTTTCTTCCCCCACAGATGATTTAGATAACTTTTCCGCATCATGTGGTGCCCTTTCCACCCTTGACCCCCTCTTTTCTGCCCATACACGAGATAACTCCACCCGCATCTCTGTTGACCCCCGCAGCCCGAGTCCTCGCCATAGCTCCTATAGCCCTCATATACCACCCTCTAGTTTGTATATGAGTCATAGCCATCCTTCTCATCGCACTCCCCCCCGCAGTTGCCGCTCCATGTCTTCTATACACTCACACTGCCGTCATTGTCCCTCCTCCCCCCATTTGTTGTCTTGTAACACTATTCCACAGGATCTCCCGTCCCCACCCTATATCGGTTACGTCGATGGTGCAAGTCGTTACTCCCGGAATCTAGCCTCGGCAGGTTGGGCCATTTTCACCCCCTTGCATGCCCTTGTGCTCTCAAATGGGGTCTGCATTGGTACTTCCACCAACAATTAGGCCGAATATGATGCAGTGCGTGGTCTCTTAGTCGATGCCCTCTTTCATCGCAACCTCCATTTGCATGTTCGTTTAGATTCCCTACTTCTTGTCATGCAACTAAATGGTGTCTATCATGTGCGTAATCCTATGCTGTTTAGACGCTATTTACGAGTAAAACTCTTGATACGTGAATTTGAAACCATAACTTTCAACCATGTACCTCGAGAACAGAATCACTATGTAGATAGTATTGCAAACCATGTTCTAGATTGGCATTTATCACACGCATTTCATACAAGAAAATAACATTCATAATCATTAAAAAAGATGCATATCCATAATATGTGTCGCAAAACATGTGTTTAGAGTCCATCTACTCTGATACATATGACATGCCCATAGCATGTTACAAAAAAATCAAAACTGGGGGCACCACCTGCCCCTACATACACACTAGGGGGCACCACATGCCCCACACCTACTCACTATCTGGTGGATCCCGAGCCAATGGCTCTGCCCCTGCAGCCCGTAGATCACGTATGCCTTGACCGGCCATCGCCATGCGCCGCATGACACCTCGCCATTCCGAGGGCAGACCAATGCATGCCTCCACGTACTGGTCGTCTAAGTCTTGCCACCCGCGCTCTGAAACTCCGGTCAGCAACGTCTCGCATCTACGGCGGATGTCCTCCAGAAGGGCGGCCGCATCCTCATTGCGCGCTGCTCTCGACCCACTCGACCCTGCAGCTCTTGAGGCTGCCGGGCGTCCCATATATCTGCCAGTTTTACCAGAGCTATATCTGCATACCAAAAGTACACGAATCAGTACCATATCTACTATTCAATAACTTTAACATGCCCATACAAGAATAGTTACTTATCACTTACCATCGGGCCCCCATACTCGACCAGGCGGAAGTGGTAGGTCCGGATCCCCACAATAACTCATCCCACTATAGGGATAGTCGTCTATGTATAACGGCATTTGATCCCAATGGGCAAAGAACTCAGGTCGAAACACTTGTCCGACCGCCCCTCCTCCTCCTCTGAACAATAACCGCCCCCATCGGCGCATCCTAGGCTCTCTAGGGCCCCCATCTAGGAGCTGTACACGAGGTCGTTGGGTCGGGATCTTCTCAAAAAAGAAGGAACACAATAAAGTCCCATACGAGAAATCATGGTTCACTTGCCGCTTGCAAAGCGAAAACTGTCGTTTTAACGACACCAACATCATTTGGGCCCACCCATAGTAGGTCCCACTCAACACACTCTCTACGATCATCATCTGCCCCCCAGTGATGTGATGGAACGCCTGGTTGCCCAGGATCCGCAGCACCGCTGCGGCCACTGCTCGGGTCTCCAGTCTCTCTAGGTCCCCGATCGGTATCCGTGTCCCTTTGACTTGGAGACCCGGTCGACAATGCCGCTCCACAAACTCCATGATGTTCCGCCCCCGCGGTAACACTGGCTGCGTATTTCCCACCATCCCAAGTGGCGGGAGACCTGTCAGGAAATACACATCCTGGACTGTCAGTTCGATCCTGTGCCCCTGCACTACAAAGACCTCATGCTCTGGATCCCAATAATTGATAATCCGGGCCAACAAGGGCTCTCCAGCTCTCATCAAAGGGTTCTCCAAAAACTTCAGAACCCCAAACCTGGCCAACACACGACGGACACCCTGATCTGCCTGGTTCTCTGCCCGTAATGTACCCAGGTCTCTCTCTCTCTAGTTCACCTGTATATCTGCCATATCTGCACAAAACCATCATCTTTGTCAGCCTACAGATAGGGAATAGTGTAACCAAACACAAAAAACCCAACTCTCAGCCATCAAACAGCACTAAAACCCCCTCCTCTTCTGGGTCGCACTTTTTTTGCCAAATCCTGGGACAGGTCGCACCTTTTGGCTCAAAACCTGCATCCCAGGTCATAGATTTTGGCCCAAAAAGTGCGACCTGGCCGAAAATATGCAAGGGGACTGTTCCTGAGATTCCCCTAAATCTAACTGAACTTCAATCCATCAAAATGAAAGAGTAAGGTTAGGCCCGTTTATCACTCTGTAATTAGCAAGATTGGCAAAGTCCAACTGCAGAGGTAACATCAAACCGCTTTGGGATTCAAGGATCTAGCCCTCCTGAATCCAGAGAGGGATCTCTCTATAAATGAGTTCAAAGATGTGATCTTTAAAGAATGGAATTATGATATTAGGCTAGTTATGAAGAGCATGGGTTTGTTTTGTTTGTTTTTGGTTGGGCGAAGACATGGTGAAGGTGAAAGCAGTTCAAAATAAAGGGTGAAGAGCCTGCAAATGAAGGAATGTTTCAGCTGATAGCAAAAGACAAAGACAACTTTAACCCATTGGGCTATGGAGTCATAGGAGGATTTAATTGGATAGAAAATTCAAGAAGGATCCATGGAGCAAGTCATGTACATCAAAGGATCTCTTAAGGTGATTAATGGAGTGAAACAAATAGGCAGTGAAAGACTTAAACAAGTGAAAAAACAAAGCACAGTCTAAGATCAAGTAAGTACTTTTAAACTAGCTTGCTTTCAACATGTACTAAAGGAGAAACATAAAATTATTTCTGTTGATCAGGTAAGTGCTTTTAAACTAGCCTGCATTGAAGTACTTTCCATCAGAAACATTTAAAAACAGTTCAAACAGCTTAAGATCAGGTAAGTGCTTTTAAACCAGCTTGCTTCAGCATATTCGATAAGGGAAAACAGATGATAATCACAAAGAGAAATCTAGATCAGCTAAGTACTTTTAAACTACGCTGCATTGATAAACTCCAAGGATAACATAGAAAACATTCATCTCAAAGAGCTATCTAGATCAGGGAAGTACTTTTAAACTAACCTGCATTAATAAACTCTTCAAAGAGGACATTCAAATGAAGAAAACATAGAAGATAAAGCTTTCAGTAAGAGTAGGGTACCGTGGAGAGTATATCCTAACTCTATGTTTGTTGCTCTTTATCAGAGAAAGTGAACAGAGTGAAAACATTAAGTAAAACGACAATTGACAGTAAGGAACACATCACCATTGACATAGTTTCAGAATTCCATGAATCAGCAGCTTGTATTGATGTTCAAACCAGTTACAATCAGCAAGCCCGGTGGGTCTCTACAGCTTTGAAATTCTCATATCAGCTTATGTATCTTTCAATTACAGAACAGGGCATCAGTGGCTTCAGAATGACTATTACATGCGTTCAGATGTCCCGAGACCAACCCTTTGCTCATCTTCTACAGAGGTATTTATAGAAGAATGAGGCGGTGGTCAACTATGAAAAGATATGTTTTGATCAATTAATATAGAAGATGACTCTTCGGTGCTTTGAGGGCCTCGATCAAGAAATCTACAGGTGTTAACCTGCATTAATTGAGTTACACTTAAGATTAAAATCAGTGGGAAGTATGCTATCCTTTGAAGCTCAGTGTCATGCTGGAGTGACTTTATTTCTACTTCCCGAGATGAAATGATCTAAATATCTGATTCTGAACTGTTCTTTAATCTTCTCGAATGTTTCTACCGACAATTAGAGATAAGATAGCTCAATTAGTATTAATTGTTCGGCGGTCTTTGATCTCAACGAGACTGCAGGTGTCTTTTGGAGCTGTAGAGGGTTCAATTAGCCTCTTCTTATAGCGGTGGAGGATTTCTCATCTCGACAGATGTCTTCGTCGTTTCCTAAAACACTTTAAGTTACTTGAGATCTGTGTTTTTGGGTCTTCAATCTCCGGTTCTGATAAATTTTGTCTTTGGCACTGATACTCTTTAATAAATGATGATTTCTGCTTGTCTTCTGGTGCGCAGGGCAGTAGCTGGGTCGAATGGCATCAATGGGTCATGAAATCACTGATAAAACGTAAATCTAACACCCCTCGAATTATTCTTTATGAACTCAGAAGACAGAGGATCGTCACCCTCGGCCTTTGTGGTTTCTTCAAAAATGGCGGAAGAATTCATTCGAAAACCTGCAAAATACAAACAATTTGTTATAAAATCCTGCGTATTTGGTTTTACTGCTTCAGAGGCGTAGGAAGAGAGCAGGACCGTCGGATGGCATCATCCAACGGTGGAGATTAACTGAGAGGAATTTTAAATGACGCGGGAGGAAGAATAAAACAGAACTGTTGATCGCGCGATGAGCAACGGTGGGGGTGTCCTGGGACCGTCCGATCTGGACACGTGGATGGCCCAGATTTAATCGGAGGATCGCAATCGGCAGGTCGCAGCAAAGGGGATGCGATTGGAACGCAGCGATGTGATTAATCGCAGGCCGTTCGATCATCAGGGAGACGGATGGCCCAGATTTAATCGGAGGATCACAATCGGGGAGGTCACACAACAACATGCGATTGAAACACTGCGATTGAAACTTTGCGATTGAGCACAGGCCGTCCGATCATCAAGGAGACAGACGACCCAGATTTAATCTGAGGATCTCAATCGGGAGGGCAGAAAAGAGCATGCGATTGAAATATCCAATGCGATTAAGCGCTGGCCGTTGATCTGCAGATCAGATCGACGGCGGAAAGTGAATCGGAGGGTTTTCGAAATGGGGGCAAGACTTGTGATCGGAGGGAATAAGGACCGTTGGATCAGCGGGAAATGAACGGATGGGATGTAATCGGAGGGGCAGGGGAGAAGAATGATGGGAGAGGTACGGGACAAATATGAACCGTTGGATCTGGCGAGACGGACAGCTGCGATGGAATCGGGGGTGAGACGGGAAGGTCTGTGATTGCGATCAGAGGGAACTTGCGATTGAGCGTAGGTTGTCGATCTGAGAACAAGATCAACGGTCGAGATTTAATCGGGGATCGGCAATCGAGAGGGCAGCAACAAAGCATGCGATTGAAATATTGCGATGCGATTGAGCGTTGTCCGTCCGATCAATAGGGAGATGGATGGCCCAGATTTATTTGGAGAAAATTTCAATCAGGGTGCGCAGAAGAGGGGATGCGATTTGAAACTTGTGATTGTGCGCGGGTCATTAGATCGGGTCTAGATCAACGGTCCAGATCCTTTAATTTTTTGCACCGGCGGGACCCTTATACTTTGTGAGAAACGCATAAATTTCAATAAAAACCAAGGTTTTGAGTAGATCGGGCGGAATATATATATGATAGGTTGGCGCCCGATTGCGGGACCACTGGGTGTATGGAATACCATGGGCCCGGGGCTTTATATAACTAGGGCCAATCGTAATTGGAACATTCGGGCCCGGTCTTTCAATCAACCCATTTGTAACTTCTCCGATGCGATTGCGCATCGGTCTTTTTGATCTACCCATTTTTATTTATCACGTGTCCTTAAGTTTTTAACTTAAAACTTCGGAAAGTGGGTTTTTGGGTTTACACAGAAAAATATTGATCAGAGAGGGATTTTCAATGGTTTAGCGCTCGATTGCGGGCCCACGGGTAAATGAAATAACAATATGATCTGTGGTTTAGGACAAAGGGGCTGATCGCAATCGACATTTTGAAATGGCTCACAAACATGCACACTTTGAATCTTTCCGATGCGATTAGCGCTTCATGGGTTTGGCGCTTGGTTTTTATGATGAGGGCGTATTGGGGAAGTGGTTTGGAAACTCAGGCCAAGGGGCTTAAACCCTTAAGAGAGAAATGGGTTTTTTACACAGATTTTCAATGATTTTCAAAGGTTTTCTGAGGGTTTCGACAGAGTTCGAAAGAAGTTTGGAACTCTGCAAGGAAATTTTCATGAAAGAAAGGTGAGGAAAATGGAAAACAAAGGAAAATGATGAAAAATATGAAGGTTAGTCTCTGAGAGGAAAAAGGGGAAAAGAAGGAGGATATTGCAGCAGTCTTCTGATGGAATTTTTAGCAGAATTTTGAGTTTCTGAGAAATAACAGTGAAAACCTTGAGACATGAGCATGAGATCGTCTACAGGCTTCAAGAGATAACATTTTGGCCAGGAAAGTGTTTCTTGAAGGCTGAAAACATGTTTTGGCCACCTTTTGATAGACCAAAATTTACAGGTGGCCAACAATGGCTCCACTTGGGCATGGTGCCTTCTTGAAGGCATCAAGAACTTCAGAACTGCATTCTCTGGGATGCTGACCAATGCCTCGTTCTTTGGGCTGTTGTCTTTGCTGAAATGATCTTATTCTGGCTGAAAAAATGTTAGCAGCATTGAAAAACAATGAATCTTCATCAACACAGGCTTTCTACCTACCCAATCCTACTGATCTAACATTTTTTCTTCATTTAGAGTGCACTTGGACTGGAAAACTCTTTTCAACATTTTATTCTTTTGAAAATAGGAAATCTAATCTAATTCTACCCCTTATTTCTCCCTGAACTCAGATTAAACAGTTGAGCTCAGATGTTTCTCTACCTAATCTACTATCTGTTGGGATTAAACTGTCCAACAGATTTCATTCTCTATATTCTAAGACAGAAATTCAAAAACAGTCAAGTCAAGATTGAACTGTTTGACTTGCTGTGATCTATGGCATAAAAACAAGCTGCACATAGACTATTAAAAATCAAAAATTGAAGGTTTGAAATATGAAAATTTTTTGAAGCATCCTTCTTCTTATTTGTGGCTCAAGTTTTGAGCTTGTTAGAGCCACTTGCTTTCCTTGATTTCAGCTCTGGTTCGAATTTGTTTGAGCTGTTATTTCTTTCTTTCTGGTTTAGATTTTGAGTTGATTAGAACCAGATTTACAACTTTATGACTCAGAAAAATAAAACAGATTTGAGTCATCTCTTGCTTGGAAACTTTAGGTTCAGGTTTTGGGCTTGTTTGAACCTTTCTTTTCTAGCCTAATCTATCTACTGATAAGCCAAGTTTAAACAGTTTGGAAAATCCAATTCACTATCCTATCAGCAGAAAAATTTAAAGCTAATTAGTCAAGATTAAACAGTTTGGCTAACTAGAAGCGTGTTTTTTGAGGAGTGGCATTTGAGCTTGCACACTTTCAGATTTATTTCTCTTTTTTGGCATGGGGCTTTGCCTTTTTTTTTTTTTTTTTTTTTCTGCCCTCTTTTCTATCTTTTATTGTTTTTGTATTTTTTTTCTTTTTGTTTTTATGAAACTAACGAAGCAATGATATTTACAATGGAAATGAAACTTGAAAATTGAACTCAGCAGTAGTAATGCTTAAGGACCCTGCCATTGACAGGACCCCCAAACAGATCTGTGCCATCTAACTCTTGTAGAAAAAAGGCATTTGGACCAATGGTGGACTGAATGATATAAGGGCCTTGCCACAAACTGTCAAACTTGCCATGTTTACCTTTTTCCTCTCTTCTAGAATCCCATTTGAGTACCTTATCTCCAATGTTGAAGTCACAAGCCTTAGCTCTCTTGTCAAACAACTTCTTGATGTTTTCTTGCACTTTTTGAGCTCTGTTGTAAACTTCTTCCCTCGTCTGCTGGAGATGTATTGTCTCATTAATCCTTCTTAGCATACTGTCTTCTTCTGACTGAATTTCTTGGACTAATTTTATTACTGGTACACCCAGGCTAGTAGGAAACACTACATCTTCTCCATAAACAAGTTGGTAGGGGGAGGTTCCAATGGATTTCTTTGTGGTCAACCTATCTGCCCACAATGCATGCACCAACTTGTTATGCCATGACTTTTTATTCTCTTCAAGTAGCTTCTTGATGATGGTCACCAAGCTTTTATTTGATGATTCAGCTAGCCCATTACCTTGAGGGTAATAAGCAGTAGAATGACCCAATGTAATCTGATACTTGTGACAAAAATCAATCATCTTTTTGGAATCAAAAGCAGCAGCGTTATCAGTAATGATTTTCCTAGGGCATCCAAATCTAGAGAGGATATGGTCTTCAAGAAATTTTATAATGACAGAATCTGTGGCATTCCTGGTAGGGATGGCCTCTATCCACTTTGTGAAGTAGTCAGTGGCTGTAAGAATCCATTTATGTTGGGTAGATGAAGCAGGATGGATTTCTCCTATGAAATCTAGGCCCCATTGTTGAAAAGGAGCTTCAACAATGATAGGTTTTAATGGTAAGGGAAGGAGTTTTCTTTTGCCCTAAAAAATTTGGCACTTGTGACAGGCAACTATCATTTTATGGACATCTTGGAAGAGGGTGGGCCAATAATAGCCAGCTCTAAGGATTTTTTTGGCTGTGGTTTTCCAGTAGAGATGACCTCCACACTCTCCTTCATGGAATTCATGCTTGATCTTCTCTGCATCAACTTCAGGCAAACATTTTAGCAATAAACCATTAGTATTTTTCCAGTATAAACATTCATTAAAAATGCAATAATTCTTAGCTTTCAACTTTAAAAACCTTGCCTTAGTTTTTGATAAATCAGGAGGAGCATTAAGATTTGTAAGTACATACAAGATGTTGGCGTACCAAGGTGAGTTTTGGAACTGCTCTTCCATAGTGGGAGGGGGTAATTCTTCTTGCTCATCCAAGGCATCTATCATGTTAATGTCTAGGGCTTGTAGATTAGATTCAGCCATTAATTGAGCCAAGCCCTGACCTTTGATGAGTTTGGTGGGTTTGATCTCCAAATCATATTCTAATATTACATCTATCCATTTTCCTCTCTTTCCATCAGGGTCTTGTGACAAGATGTCTTTTACCACAATGCTGGGTACATAGGCAATGGTGTGGGAATGAAGAATATACACCCTGAAATCCTTTAAGGCCTTTAATAAAGCATAGGCTTGTTTTTCCATTATGTTATATTTCAAGGGTGCATCCCTTAAAGCCTTACTGAAAAAAGCAATAGGCTGTTCCTGTCCTTCTGAGCTTTTCTGCAACAGAACTGCAGCTATTGTATGTTCTGAGGCAAAGGAAAAAATGAGAAAATCTTTTGAAAAGTCCGGGCTGATCAAGACTGGTGCTTGGGTGAGTGCATGTTTTACTAATTCAAAGGATTTTCTGGCCTCTACAGTCCATTTCACTCCTACTTCCTTTTTGAGCATATTATTCATGTTTCTAAGGAGCTCTGCTAAGTTGGGAATAAACCTCCTTAAGCAATTAATCTTTCCAATAAAGGACTGCAGTTCTTTTATGTTCCTAGGGTGGCTAATCTGTAGTATTCCCTCAACTCTTTTTGGATCTATTTTAATCCCCTTTTCTGATATAATGTGGCCAAGGAGTTTACCCTCTTGCAAGCCAAACACTGTCTTTTTGGGATTTAAAGATAGCCCAAATATCCTGCATTTCTCAAAGACCTTTCTTAGATGTTTGAGGTGCTCTTCATCGGTTTTGGAATAAATTGTTATATCATCAAGGTAAATTACAATGAAGTGTCCTATTTCCTCTGAAAATGCAATGTCCATGGCCCTTTGAAAAGTGGCCCCAGCATTCATTAGTCCAAAAGGCATTTTCACATACATGAAGGTGCCCCAAGGAGTGGTAAAGGCTGTCTTGAGTTGATCTTCTGGGAGTACTAAAAGTTGGTTATATCCCGAGAAACCATCTAACAGAGAAATCCTCTTTGAACCAACTACCTTTTGTAGGATGTGCTCCATTTTGGGTAAAGGGTAATTGTCTTTTAGGGAAGCTCTGTTAAGGTTTCTGAAATCAATGCACAGTCTGATTTCTCCTGTCTTTTTCCTCACAGCTACAAGGTTAGAAACCCAATCTGAAAACCTTACAGGCACAATGATTCTTGCCTCGTACATTTTCTTAATTTCCTTTTCGACTAGAGGCAGTTGTATTTGGTTGATTCGACGCCGTTTCTGCTTAAAAGGTTTTGTTTTTTTCTCAAAGGGATCTTGTGCTGGATGATTTCTATATCGTAAGCTTTTAAATCTTCATAGCTCCAGGCAAACACATCGGCAAACTCTTTAAACAAGTCAATGTATTTCTTTTTCATGTCTGGTGGCAAGGACCTAGCTAATTTAATCATTTTAGGTTGATCCTTTGTGCCTATGTTGCATTCTTCAACGTCAGACTCTGTATATTCTACTGCAGGTTTCTTAGCCACGTCATTAAAATCAAACAGGTCTTCTAACGGTGCTAGCCCCCTGGGTATATTCTTGTCTCTTGGTGTTAATACCTCAATGTCTTCGTTTTCTGAGTCTTCATACTCTTCAGCATGAGTTTCGAGTTTTTGAGTTAACATGTTGATATCTGTAGGACTAGATGGTTGTTCTTGTTCAGGGGGTTCTTCGTTTAGACAGTTTTCATCGGATGTAGAATCTGAATTAGATGATTCAAACTCATTCTTACCGAGCAGGAAATCCTCTATCTGTTTATCATTCTCAAAGACCTGCCAATATTTTTGATTATCGGGTATGGCTGGCCTAAATTTTACCTGAACGGTGCTGTCCTCGTTTTCATATGGTGCTAAACACATTCTAGCTGTAAAAGCTAAATTGTGAGCAGAAATATTCTGTTTTCTTGGGACAAAAATCAATTTTGGATCCTCGAAAATGTTTAAAAGATCCAAGACGTTATTTCGGTAGGCTCTAAGTCTGGGATGATTAGCAGTGTATTCCCCATTAACTTGCCTAATGATTAATTTCGAATCACCATATACGTGGATTCTTTTGGCTCCTAGCTTTTCTAACAGATGCAAGCCCAAAATGAGAGCTTCATACTCGACAATGTTATTAGAGCATCGAAAATTCAATTTGCATGAAACACTTTCTGTATGGCCGTTTTGGGTGTTTGTTAACCAAACACTGGCGCCAGCACTATTCTTAGTACATGACCCATCGAAGAACATGGTCCATAGAGGATTATTTTTGGTTTCGCCTTGGTTGGTAATCTCGCTAACTAACATGCTATCTGATTGTGGTGGTATGTCAGCACTTAGTCGAATTTGTGTCTCATTTTCAAGTTCCCCGCCATATTGAAGGTTGTTTTCCTGAGTTTCAAGTTTCGAGAGCCGTGGGCACATGACTTGTGGGTCGAGACTTTCATTTGTTTCGTTAATATCTTCAAATGCATCAAACTGTTTTGATACTTGTGAGTTAGGTGTTTCTTGAGCTTCATCGGCGATTAATCTTGTTGTAGTGACTTGCTCGCCAACTGTTTCAGCGTCATGTTCTATTTTAAGGTCAACAAGTTGTTGTACTGGGCCTCGTTCCTCAGGAATTTCATGGAGATGAACTCGATGGGGCGTTTTTTGTTGGCCATCTTGGCCATATTCATTTTGGTTTGTCATTTCAATGCATTGTTCGAAAGTTTCCCTTTCGTTTTCATCCATGTCTAGAACTGCATTCATTTCTAGATTTGGGGCCTCTAACAGGTTATCTACGTTACTGTCTTCTGATTCTGACTTATTCGAAGGTTCATCATGGTAAAGGATAAAAGAGTTCAGGTCAGTATGGACAGAGTAGATGGGACAGTTTTCAGGTTTTTCTGGGCTACTGACCATGAATTTCATGTGTGCCTCTCTGTATAGTCTTCTAGGCTGGTTAAAAACAAGAATAGTGGCATATGTCCCGTCCATCTGCATTGTAACTTGCAGCTTGGCACCCCACGATCTAGACAACAACATGCCATACTTAGGAGGGACATCGGCCACCACTACATCCATAACTAGGCACTTGGCTGGGATTTGAGTCAAATTCACATAGAGGTCCTTAATTAGGCCAAGACATTTGACCCTGCTTGAATCAAAGGAATATAAATCCTTGTAAGGTCTGGTTATTTCTAGTCCTAGCCTTTCCATTATCACCTTTGGAATAAGATTATGTGAGGCTCCGGAATCATGCATAGCATTGTGTAGAATTTTGTCATGAACATTCAGACTGACGTAGAATGGAGGTACTATTCCTTCTTGAAATTTCCCTTCAACTTTAGGACCAAAAATGAGCTCTGGCTGGTCATCATTATAATTTATTGTGTCATTCTGGTCCTCTATGTTTAAAGCCTTCAGAATTTGGGTCCTATACACATTATGGGAAGCTAACTCAGTAAGGGGAACAAAGATTTTAATCTTTGAAAGTTCTTGTTCTAGGCTGAAAGGAATTTGGTTTTTTGAAGAACTTGCCTCAGCCTTACTAGCTGCTAGTCTTTCAGCAACATCACCTTGCTGATTTGTTCTATTTACATTTGATAACATGGTTTTGACAGGAGTATTAGATGAGGTGTTAGTACTGCTAAGATCTGCATCCTGCTTTTCAAAATTTGGATTGCCTTTCTCTTTACCTTTACCAGAATCAACAGCCACTGTTTTATCCTTTTGATTGACATTTTTACATTTGGTTGTGGTGCTATTTTGTGAAGATTTATCAGAGGTTTTAGTGTTGGGATTTTTTTGACTGGCTTTGCTTCTAAGGTCATATTCTCTGTGAGGCTCTATGATGACATTTTCCATATCTTGATAACAATGTCGATCATCATCCCCGTTGTCATCATAAGGTGTGTATAGACCTCGTTTCTTTTCATAATGAATCTCAAAGCCATCGTTATCTACCCCTAGCATGTTGATATCATTTTCCTCTGCTATCTCACCTGTTTCCTCTGCCTCACTTATATAGTTTTGATGAAAGGGAGGAATGATCTGCTGATCATCTTCTCTAGGTCTATTTGGAAGTTGGTTTCTTCTTAAATTTTGATTCTGGTTCTGGTTTCTATTCTGAGAAGCAGTTTGGTTTAGGCTTGCTTGTGTTCTCTTAATTATGCTCATCTCTTCCATCATCTCTTCCATCATTCTTTCCATCTTTGAGTTTGAAGTGGAAGGTGTGGATTCCTCTCTAAAAGATACTCTCTTTTCAGCTTTCATTCTTGCTCTCTTCTCTATTAGATTGACTTCGACAGAAAGAGCACCCCTTTGCATATCTTCAAGAGTTGCAAAGTCTCTCTCTCTTAGCGAATAGGTCATGTTGGAGTCAAAACCTTTAGGAAATTTGTTCAAAGCTGAGCCTTGCAGAGGTTTTAGTTCTGGGGGAAGTGCATTATAGATACTGTTAAATCTAGTACAATAAGCCTGTACACTTTCCCCTGGGTTCCTGTGGAGATTGTTGTAGTCAGCCAAGATTTTGAGAGGATTCTTCCTCACTTCCCATTTGTTTAAGAAAGATTGATGGAAACCTTGAAGGTCATTAATACTATGAGGGGCTAAGCCTTTGAACCATTTTCTTACTTCTCCTCCCAAAATTTGAGCAAATAATCTCATTTTGACAGAATCATCAACAATCTCATTTCTGTCAAAGCAGTCATTCATCTTATCCACATGTTGTGATGCAGTAGTGGCACCACTATCATCATACAATGGAATTTTGGACAGATAGTCCTGTGGCAGATTGACTAAAGGTACAGGAAGAACTAAGGGGGCATACCATGCAGCCATGGTAGGAGGTGGAGGTGGATTAACAAGAGTGAAAGTGGGTTGGAGGGGAGTGGTTGGAACAGTGGATACAGGGTGAGCAGAAATGGATGGACCAGGGATAGATTGCTGAGCGGATCTTGGATGAGAGACACCTAGATTGTGGAGGAAGTGTAAATTAGGTGGTGTAGTCTCTCTACTACCAAGATGTGTACTTGTCTCAAGAGAAGAAGGCAAAGACTCAGAATCTGACTGATCTAAATCACCAAGAGACCTAGTTCTAAAAGGATTTACTAAGTCTTCTTGTGATTGTTGTAGAGCTGAAAGATTTTCTGGGACAGAATTAGCTCTCAAGGGTGATCTGAAAACAATTGATAATTTAATCCTAGGAGACTTCCAAAGGATGCTTTCTGGGTCATCAACTATTTCAGGTGGATCCGGGTCAGGATGGGCTCTAGTGTGAATCTTTCTAGGAGCCACTATGCTGTATTTTTTAGACCCAAATAACAAGAAAAGTTCAACCAGGTATGACAATATTTGAGAGGTTAACTAATCTGTTTTACACAAATTTCAATCCTACAGTCCTCTGACTGAGTTTGAAGGATAGTATAGTAATGAGGGTTCTTCCCAGTGGAGTCTTAAGGTCTGTTCAGGATTGTGGAGTCGCCAAGTGGAATTTTTTAGCTCCTTTTCAGAGGTAAGAGGTGTTATGGTCCACTACCATGTTTATTAAATACCAATCTGAAATATTTTTGGATTTTTCTGAGTTAATTTTTAGTTAGCAAGGGATATCTAGTATTCTATGATTGTCTTCTAATCGAAGAAATACTCAGGAGTCCCCAGTGGAGTCGCCATTATGTTATCACTCTGTAATTAGCAAGATTGGAAAAGTCCAACTGCAGAGGTAACATCAAACCGCTTTGGCATTCAAGGATCTAGCCCTCCTGAATCCAGAGAGGGATCTCTCTATAAATGAGTTCAAAGATGTGATCTTTAAAGACTGGAATTATGATATTAGGCTAGTTATGAAGAGCATGGGTTTGTTTTGTTTGTTTTTGGTTGGGCGAAGACATGGTGAAGGTGAAATCAGTTCAAAATAAAGGGTGAAGAGCCTGCAAATGAAGGAATGTTTCAGCTGATAGCAAAGGACAAAAACAGCTTTAACCCATTGGGCTATGGAGTCATAGGAGGATTTAATTGGATAGCAAATTCAAGAAGGATCCATGGAGCAAGTCATGTACATCAAAGGATCTCTTAAGGTGATTAATGGAGTGAAACAAATAGGCAGTGAAAGATTTAAACAAGTGAAAAAAACAAAGCACAGTCTAAGATCAAGTAAGTACTTTTAAACTAGCTTGCTTTCAACATGTACTAAAGGAGAAACATAAAAGTATTTCTGTTGATTAGGTAAGTGCTTTTAAACTAGCCTGCATTGAAGTACTTTCCATCAGAAACATTTAAAAACAGTTCAAACAGCTTAAGATCAGGTAAGTGCTTTTAAACCAGCCTACTTCAGCATATTCGATAAGGGAACACAGATGATAATCAAAAAGAGCAATCTAGATCAGCTAAGTACTTTTAAAATATGCTGCATTGATAAACTCCAAGGATAACATAGAAAACATTCATCTCAAAGAGCTATCTAGATCAGGGAAGTACTTTTAAACTAACCTGCATTAATAAACCCTTCAAAGAGGACATTCAAATGAAGAAAACATAGAAGATAAATCTTTCAGTAAGAGTAGGGTACCGTGGAGAGTATCTCCTAACTCTATGTTTGCTACTCTTTATAAGAGAAAGTGAACAGAGTGAAAAAATTAAGCAAAACGACAATTGACAGTAAGGAACACATCACCATTGACATAGTTTCAGAATTCCATGAATCAGCAGCTTGTATTGATGTTCAAACCAGTTACAATCAGCAAGCCCGGTGGGTCTCTACAGCTTTGAACTTCTCATATCAGCTTATGTATCTTCAATTACGGAACAGGGCATCAGTGGCTTCAGAATGACTATTACATGCGTTCAGATGTCCCGAGACCAACCCTTTGCTCATCTTCTACAGAGGTATTTATAGAAGAATGAGGCGGTGGTCAACTATGAAAAGATCTGTTTGGATCAATTAATACAGAAGATGACTCTTCGGTGCTTTGAGGACCTCGATCAAGAAATCTACAGGTGTTAACCTGCATTAATTGAGTTACACTTAAGATTAAAATCAGTGGGAAGTATGCTATCCTTTGAAGCTCAGTGTCATGCTGGAGTGACTTTATTTCTACTTCCTGAGATGAAATGATCTAAATATCTTCTTCTGAACTGTTCTTTAATCTTCTCGAATGGTTCTGCCAACAATTAGAGATAAGATAGCTCAATTAGTATTAATTGTTCGGCGGTCTTTGATCTCAATGAGACTGCAGGTGTCTTTTGGAGCTGTAGAGGGTTCAATTAGCCTCTTCTTATAGCGGTGGAGGATTTCTCAGCTCGACAGATGTCTTCGTCGTTTCCTAAAACACTTTAAGTTACTTGAGATCTGTGTTTTTGGGTCTTCAATCTCCGGTTCTGATAAATTTTGTCTTTGGCACTGATACTCTTTAATAAATGATGGTTTCTGCTTGTCTTCTGGTGCGCAGGGCAGTAGCGGGGTCGAATGGCATCAATGGGTCATGAAATCACTGATAAAACGTAAATCTAACACCCCTCGAATGATTCTTTATGAACTCAGAAGACAGAGGATCATCACCCTCGGCCTTTGTGGTTTCTTTAAAAATGGCGGAAGAATTCATTCGAAAACCTGCAAAATACAAACAATTTGTTATAAAATCCTGCGTACTTGGTTTTACTACTTCAGAGGCGTAGGAAGAGAGCAAGACCGTTGGATGGCATCATCCAATGGTGGAGATTAACTGAGAGGAATTTTAAATGACGCGGGAGGAAGAATAAAACAGAACCGTCGATCGCGCGATGAGCAACGGTGGGGG
>JAXQQM020064075.1:0-58715 GCA_034641835.2 Pinus albicaulis | reverse complement strand
TAGCGGCCTGTGGATCGTGGTCACTCTGAGCATTTCTCCAGTTTAGATCTTGAAGCATCTGTTGGACACTGGTTTTTGAGGGTCTCTTAAAGCATTGTGGGGTGCTAACATTTCGCTATTCGGGTGATGGTGGATTTCCCCTGGACACTCTGTTTCAGTTTTTCTGCCATTGCTGGGGTCTCTGGCTATTCCGGTTAGCCGTTCTTTTTTCCGGCTAATTCGAATTGATTTTCAGGGGAGCTGGCTTTTGAATCTCCCTCTCCACCGGCGATTTGACTTTCTGGACCGTTGGTGGTGGTTGTTTCATTTAAAGATATAATCGTTCACCTACCCAACGTTGAATGACACACTCGTACACTTGCTTCATCAGCGACCGGTTGCTCAGCAGTGACCGTTTACCTACGGATTTCTCCACCTCATCAGTTTTTCGGGTTTTGTGGCTCGGATGCCTCATTGACTAGATTCTCGATCCGGGCGACTCTTACTGCGGCTTGTCTCTGCGGATCTCCTTCGACTTTATATCATCTGATGTTAGGATAGTGCCATGGATCCCAGAATTTTCCTTTTCACTGTTCACTCGATTTCTACTGCATCGGGGTGCATGGTCCAGGTGGCCGATGTTTTCTCCATTCACCTGGACATATCAATCCCTTTCGATCCCGGATCTGAAGGAATCGCCGGTTCTGACTGGATGTAGTATGGTGTTGGATCTCCGGATCGAGTTGGGGAGCCGGATCTCCCCCAATCATGGGGTCCAATCTCATCGTTTCTCGGGAGCTATTTTGTTTTCAGGGCTGTTTATCAAGCGAGCCTGTTTTGTTTTGGGCAGGAGTAATGGTATTGTACAGGGCTGCTTTCTTCTTCTACATGTGGATCAGACATTATTTTCAAGCGACTCGGATTCCATGTCATACGTGCATGATCTATTACAAGCGAGCCTGATTTGATTTTGCTTCTTTCTTTTCAGTTTTCTTTTCTCTTTATTATCATGAATATGATGCTGCATAATTTTCTCTGCTGGCTCTTTTCATTGTATACAGGGATGATCTCGTGGATATGTTTTTATACTATCCGTTATGTTGATGGCCATGAACATCGAATTACTTCTCTTCAGAAGTGTATTCTGGATGTATTTGGTATATGGGGTATTCTCGCTGTTTTTATAACAGCTTGAGAATGTATTGATGATCATGTACTGTCATATATTTTAATATATACAGCGTTTTTTTCCTTCTGAAAAAAAAAGTTAGTGGGCTGCCGCCGCCGTAAGATGGGGTCCGGTCATTTTTGGAATTCCAAAACCAAGCAGTCCGTTAAATTTGTAGGTTAAATTTCAATGGTTTTGGTCATTCTATTACCTGAACCCCTGCTTCCATCCAAATAATGATCTCCACGTACATGTCAACTGATTGTACTTTATTTTGTCTCCTCTGTAATTTCATTCAATTCGTTTATTCAATGTCCGGCTCGATGACCGACTGATTCAGTTTGAATAATAGTCATTCTAGTTTCCTTTTGACAGGTGTTTCCAAACATGAAAGAAAAATTCATCTACATGTTCAATCTATTTTTGCTAATATTGTTGCGTGGCTCTTAATCATGTTCGCTAATTACAATCCTAAATGTTTGTTCAGTAGGTGAAGTTTCTTGTTTTATATATTAATATAATTATATTTATTAATGTGATTGATATAGACAAAATAAGCATATATGAAATACATTTATAATCATATTTATTAATATGGTTGATATATGTATATCCATCACTCACATGTTTTAGATTATTAATAACTACATAAATAATAATAGCTATATATTATTTTATATTTATATAATTATACTTATTGTATTAATATTGTTTTGTATATTAATATAATATTAACTTTTACATAAAATTTTATAAATATATTAATAATTATATTTAAAATTATAATATAATTCACATATAATATAATAATAACATTTAGTTATTATTAATAATAAATATTTATTATCATCATTATGTTATTGTCAATAATTATTATATATTTATAAATATAATTGTCAATATATTTTATATATTTAATTGAAATATATTAATAATAGTAACTACATCTACAAATTCAAGAAATCAATAATAAAAACACATGAGATTAATAAACCCTAGGAACTAACATTTTAAACCCAAGATATTATAAAACCATGGGACTATTAATATTATAAACACAACATAAATCCAAGAGATAAATATTATAAACTTAAGGGATCAACAAGCTTCAGGGATTGATAAACTTACATGATTAGTAAAATTATAAACTGAAGCAACTAATAAATCCAAGGGTTTAATATTATAAACCCAAGGGGATAAATATTATTAAACCTAAAAGATCAGCAAACCCAAAGAATCAATATTAAAAACACATGATATAAATAAACCCTAGGAAACAACATTTTAAGCCAATGGATTAATAAATCACTTGGATTATTAATATTATAAACCCAACGAATTAATAAACCTAAGGGATAAATACTATAAACCTATGGGATCAACAAACCCAAGGGATCAATTTTAAAAACCCAAGAGATTAATAAACCCTAGGAATAAACATTTTAAACTCAAAGGATTAATAAACACAAGGGATTATAAATATTATAAACCCAAGGAATTATTAATATTATAAACTTAAGGGACTAATAAACCAAAGGGTTTAATATTATAAACTCAAGGAGTTAGCAAACCTAAGGGATAAATATTATAAACCAAAGTAATCAACTGCTAGGGATTCACTCGGGCAGGTATAAAAAATGGAACTCAAAGTTAATGAAAAATATAAATGAGTTTAAAAAATGTTAATGAAAAAATGGATACTAACAATATGTACTGCAAGTACGGGTTTTTTTAATTGGGAAAGTGTATTGGGTTCATATTGGTAGGGTGTTAAATAAAGTGATTTTTAGAGATATTTTCCAATATGTAGTCAAATTAAAGGTATTGTTTAAAATGCTACGAACACAGGTGATATGTTAGAGGTTCATTGATTGGATCCCCCGTGGAATCAACAAACCCTAGGGATCAATATTAAAAAAACAAGGGATTAATAAAGCATATGAATTCATATTTTAAGCCCAAGGGATTGATAAACCTACACGATTATTAATGTTATAAACTGAAGCAACTAATAAACCTAAAGGTTTAATAATATAAATTCGATGAATTAGTAAACCCAATGGATAAATATTATAAACCTAAAGGATCAACAAACCCAATGAATCAATATTAAAAACACATGAGATCACTAAACCTTAGGAATTAACATTTTAAACCCAAGGAATTAATAAACCCGTGAGATTATTAATATTATAAACCCAATGAATTAGTAAATCCAAGGGATAAATATTATAAACCAAAGGGATGAGAAAGCCCAAGGGATTCATAAACCCACATGATTATTAATATTATAAATTGAAGAAACTAATAAACCCAATGAATTAGTAAACCTAAGGAATAAACATTATAAACCTAAAGGATCAACAAACCCAAGGAATCAATATTAAAAACACATGAGATTAATAAACCCTAGAAATTAAAATTTTAAACCCAAGGGATTAATAAACTCATGGGACTATTAATATTATAAACCCAATGAATTAGTAAACCCAAGGGATAAATATTATAAACTTAAGGGATCAATATTAAAAACCAAATGTAATATTAAACTGAATGAATTAATATTTTAAACTCAAAGGATTATTAATATTATAAACTCAAGAGATTAAATTATAAACCCAAAAAATTATTAATATTATAAACCAAGGAATAAGTAAAGTCATGGGATAAATATTATAAACCTAAGCAATCAATAAACCCAAGAGATCAATATTAAAACACAAAAGATCAATAAAGCCTAGGATTAATATTTTAAGCCCAAGGGATTGATAAACTCACATGAATATTAATATTATAAACCGAAGAAAATAATAAACCTAAGGGTTTAATAATACAAAATCAATGAATTAATAAACCCAAGGGATAAATATTATAAACCTATAGGATCAACAAACCCAATGAATCAATAATAAAAACACATGAGATTAATAAACTCTAAGAATTAACATTTTAAACCCAAGAGATTATAAAACCATGGGACCTTTAATATTATAAACCCAACGTAAACCCAAGGGATAAATATTATAAACTTAAGGGATCAACAAGCCTAATGGATTGATAAATCCACATGATTATTAATATTATAAACTGAAGCAACTAATAAACCCGAGGGTTTAATATTATAAATCCAATTAATTAGTAACCCAAGGGATAAATATTATAAACCTAAAATATCAACAAACTCAAGGAATCAATTTTAAAAACACATGAGATTAATAAACCCTAGGAATTAACATTTTAAACCCAATGGATTAATAAATCAATGGGATTATTAATATTATAAACTAACGAATTCATAAATCCAAGGGATATATATTATAAGCCTAAGGGATCAACAAACCCAAGGGATTAAAATAAACCCCAAGAATTAATATTTTAAACTCAAGGGATTAATAAACCCAAAAGATTATAAATATTATAAACCCAAAGAATTAAATTACAAACCTAAGAAATTAATAATATTATAAACCCAAAGGACTAATAAACCGAAGGTTTAATATTATAAATGGATACCTACAATATGTAGTGCAAGTAGGGGTTTTTAAATTGGGAAGGTTTATTGGGTTCATATTGGTAGGGGGTTAAATAATGTGATTTTTAGAGATATTTTCCAATATGTAGTCAAATTAAGGGTATTGTTTAATATGCCATGAACGTAAGTGATATGTGAAAGGTTCATTGAGTGGATCCCCCGTGGAATCAACAAACCCAAGGGATCAATATTAAAAAAACAAGGGATTAATAAAGCTTAGGAATTAATATTTTAAGCTCGATGGATTGATAAAACCGCATGATTACTAATATTATACACCGAAGCAACTAATAAACCCAAGGGTTTAATAATATAAAATCAATGAATTATTAAACCCAAGGGATAAATATTATAAACCTAAAGGATCAACAAACCCAATGAATCATTATTATAATCACATGAGATCACTAAACCCTCGGAATTTAAATTTTAAACCCATGAGATTATTAATATTATAAACCCAATCAATTAGTAAACCTAGGGGATAAATATTATAAACCTACGGGATCATAAATCCCAAGGGATTCATAAACCCACATGATTATTAATATTATAAATTGAAGAAACTAATAAACCCAAGGGTTTAATATTATAAACCAAATGAATTAGTAAACCTAAGGGATAAATATTATAAACCTAAAGGATCAACAAACCCAAGAAATAAATATTAAAAACACATGATATTAATAAACCCTAGAAATTAACACTTTAAACCCAAGTGATTAGTATTATAAACCTAAGGGATCAACAAACCCAAGGGATCATTATTAAAAACCCAAGGGATTAATAAACCATAGGAATTAATATTTTGAACTCAAGGGATTAATAAATCCAAAGGATTATTAATATTATAAAACCAAGGGATTAAATTATAAACCCAAGGAATTATTAATATTATAAACCCAAGAGACTAATAAATTGAAGGGTTTAACATTATAAACCCAAGGAATCAGTAAAACTAAGGGATAAATACTATAAACCTAAGGAATCAACAAACCTAAGGGATCAATATGAAAAACACAAGTGATTAATAAAGCCTAGGAATTATTATTTTAAGCCCAACAGATTGAAAAAAACCGACATGATTATTAATATTGTAAATCTAAAGGATCAATAAACCCTAGAAATTTTTAATATTATAAAGCCAACGAAATAATAAACTTAAAGGATAAACATTATAAACCTAATGGATTAATATTAAACCGTAGGAATAAGTTAAACACTTAATATTAGGGTTTAATAAACCCAAGAGATTCATATTGATGATGATGAAGATGATGATGGTTAACGTCCACTGAGACCAATATTTTGTCTATCAGACCTAAAGAAAAGAGTTATTTAATTTTATTTAAGATTTTATTCCTATGCTCAAAAAGCTTGGAGAGAAGCCTCCCGAGCTCACTATAATTTTGACATCTTAAAAGGATAGGAAGGTCAGTATTGCAACAAAGATTATGAAATTGAGCTCTAATGTGGTTGTACGTGGGGCACTCTAAGAGGAAGTGATTTTCATCCTCGATGTTCATATTCTCACAGAGATGGCAGATCCTTTCCATCCATGGTGTTTTAGGAACTGTCCAACAACCTGTTTCACTATGGAGCTCATGAGAGTTCGTTCTAATCTTGGCTATATTTATTTTATTCTTTGAGCTAGTTAAAACAGAGAGATACTTTTGATCTTCTAAGGTGGGGTTGATGACCTCCTTACAATACCTTAATTTTATTTTAGCTACTAGATCTTTCTCACGCCACATTTTTTCTTTGAACTTAAAAGTAACAATTTTTTTAATGTTATTGATTTTTTGCAATGCAACATTCTCATTGATCTCCCAATGGTTTAACCAGGCCCTGGTGTCTTTATACCAACCTAGTTTAAGCCTTAGGTGGTTTTGGTTGGAATTTAAAGCTAGCTTAGGAAGTCTATGGTCTCCTATGTTATTGAGCTTGTGCTTGTACAACAAAAGCCTAGTCATAGCTAGGCTCTCGATAGGGGAAAGACCCACTTCTATAAGGATAATAGGATAGGGTGTATTTCTTTTAATTTTAAGGTTATACGTTATAAAACACTTCTGAATTTGCTCAATCTTTCTCTAGGATTCTCTAGAGATGCTGCAACCCCAAACCTCACATCCATATAAGATAACAGGAGTGACTAAAGTTTCAAAGAGGAACTTCTTTCTATCCCACATTATGAGGTTTGTCATTTTACAATTATTTTCAAGACCAAAATAAGCTTTCCACCCCCCATTAATCCTTTTCTGAATGCTATAATTCCAGTTGAGCTTGTGATGAATATCAATTCCTAGGTACTTGTAAGAATACACTTCCTCCAAGTTACTATTGTCATACATAAAATTAGCGTAAGTGTCCTTCTTGGATTTGATAATCATAATTTTTGTTTTTTCAGTGTTAACAGACATACCCATGGTAGAGAAGAAATCCTTAAGAAGTCTAAGGTGCTTATCAAGATCAGATGGGCACCTTGCGAGAAGAACAATATCATCAGCATAGAGAATAAGGATGATGACTATTCTAGCTAAGATCGTGCCAGCACATCTTGCTTCCTCTAAACAACCTTATAACTTGTCAATGTAAATTCCAAATAGGGTAGGGGAGAGGGGGCAACCTTGTTTAACTCCGATATTACACTTAATATCTTTCAACCACCCTTCATTTCTCTTTAACTTTGCAATTACATTCTTGTATAACCTTATAGCGATCACTCTTAGCTCGAAAGGAACATTTAGCTCTTCTAATCTATTCCATAGGTTATTTCTAGGAACTGTATCGAAAGCCTTTCTAAAGTCCACAAAGCAACATAAGAGATTGGGTTTATCATTGCGGCATTCCTCCACAATGATCCTAAGCATAATGAGGTGGTCCATTGTTGAGTGTTGCCTTCTAAAACTCGCTTGGCCTTTAGCCCGCTTACCTTCACTTTCAAGCCAAATGCTCAACTTATTTTCCAAAATAATACCATATAACTTGGCTAAGAGAGGGTTGATCATAATTGTTCGATAATTAGAGGGGTTATTTGTATCCCCGATTTTAAAAATAGGGATAATGAGGCTCTGAGTCCAAGGTTTAGGGAACCCTTGCTTGACCGCTTGGTTGAAAAGCTTGTGGATGTGGGGGATGAGGACAGGACCTCCAATTTTTAAGATTTCTGCCTGGTAACCTTCAATGTCTTTAGCTTTCCCATTTGCGAGGCGCTTAACCCCAAAATCAATGTCTTACTAACCCAAAGAATTATAAATATCAAGGGATTAATGTTATAAACCCAATGGATCAACGAACCCAATAGATTATTAATATTATAAACAAAAAGGATCAATCAACCCAAGGAATTATTAATATTATAAACCCAAGGGATTAACATTATAAATATAAATGATTAATAAACCTAAGTGATTAATAAACCCAAAGAATCAATAAACCCAACAAACCAATATTAAAAAACGAAGCGATTAATAAACCCTAGGAATTAATATTTTAAACTCAATGGATTAAAAAACCCAAAGGATTAAATTATAAATCCAAGGAATTATTATTATTATAAAACGAAGCGACTAATAAACCCAAGAGTTTAATATTATAAACCCAATGAATTAGTAAATGCAAGGGATAAATATTATAAACCTAAATGATCGACAAACCAAAGGAATCAATATTAAAAACACATGGGATTAATAAAACCTAGGAATTAACATTTTAAACCCAAGAGATTAATATTATAAACCTAAGAGACCAACACACCCAATGGATTAATAAATCCTAGGAATTAATATTTTAAACTAAAGGGATTAATAAATGCAAGAGATTATTAATAGTATAAACCTAAGGATTAAATTATAAACCTAAGAGAATTATTAATATTTTTAACCCAATGGATTAACAAACTCAAGAATTAAATATTATAAGCACAAAGAATTAGTAAACCCAAGGGATAAATGTTATAAACTTAAGGGATCAACAAACCCAAGGGATCAAAATTAATAACAAAATGGATTAATAAACCCTAGGGATTAATATTCTAAACCCAAGGGATTGATAAATCCAAAGGATTATTAATATTATAAATCATAGGGGTTTTTAATATTATATAACCAATGGATTAATAAACCATAGGGGTTTTTAATATTATATAATCAATGGATTAATAAACCAAAGGGATAAATATTATAAACATAACAGATTAAAAATAAAACCGTATGACTATTATAAAACGCTTGGATGAAACCCAATATTATAAACGAGAATATTAAACACTAATTTTTTTATTGTTGCAATGTGACATTAAACAAATCACAATGTAATGTATCACTGTGACAATGGTTGTGACACTAGTTGCATTGTGATGATGTGTGTCACAATTCGATGAATAAACCCAGGGGATTAATATTATTAAGTCAAAGAGTTAGTAAACCCAATAAATATAATGCATTATTGAACCCAATGGATTAATAAACCAAGTATTAATATTATAAAATCAAGGGGCCAATAAACCCATGCATTAATATTATAAACCCAATATTAAAAACCTTAATATTAAAAACCCAACATTTGAAACCCTGATACTAAATGAAATATTACAAACCCAATATTGAAAACCCCGATATTATAAACTCGTATTAAGCTAGAATATTATAAACCCAATATCAAACACAATATTATAAGCCCCAACATCATAAACTCAATATCAGAAACCCTAATATTATAAACCCCATCAATAAACCTCATTTTTGTATTGTCTCATTACGACGTTGAATAAATTTCAATGGCATGTAACATTATGACAACCATTGTCACTTAGACTATTACATTGAGACAATATTTGTCACAATGTAAAGTTGGACACACTTCTGCACCATTCCAGCATCACCAAATTAAAACCTAACATTAAAATAAATATTATAAACTCTAACATCATAAGACCCAATACTATAAGCCCTAAGGTTACAAACCTAAAGTTAAATATATTAAAGGCTAAGTTTAATATATTAAACCTTATGATTTTTAAACCTTAAGATTAGTATTATAAACTGGTGGTATAAATAGTATAAAACTAAGAGAATAAATTCGATAAATTTCAATCTAATATAACATTCTAACAAATATTGACATATTGTGACATTGCATAGATTCATGCACCATTTGGACGTCACAGACGTATTATTTTTATTATTATTATTATTTTTATTATTAATATAATTATTTTTATTATTATATTATTATTTTTAATAACTATTTTTTAATTCTTATTGTCACCATGTGAGGAATAATTTTGTCTATCAAATGGATATTTGTCATGACTGTGATAAATTCAATATAAATTTATGCAATCACAGATTCAATATAATTACTAAATAATATAAATGTATCCTCTCTTTCTATCAAGATATTCAAATATGGTCTCTTTCCATGTTTGGATTCAGAATATAAATATGACATAATGCATATAAAATTAAAACAAATATATGAAAATCCTCACTATATTGGAAGTAAATAAAGAGGACAATAAAAAAAACTGGATAAATATTCTATATAGATTTCAGAATATTATCATATGGATGTCACAGTTATATGGACATTGAACACTTGTCTTCCTTCTTCCTAATTGTAAAATATGTACTATCTTTCAACTTGGCATAACGCTGAAAACATAAAGGTATATTAATAAATGCAATATAGGGTGTAAGAAATATTAAACTCAATGTTATAAATCCTCATATTAAACCCAATATTATCAATCAATACAACTTCACAAAAAAAAAAAAAAAGACAAATCCCATTTCTAACTTCGTTTAATACATTCATTATATTCCATACATGACCTTGTGAAAATGTTACAAGAATAGGATTGATTAATATCATTTTACATGTAATTAAACATACATGTCTTACAAACAACATTCAACATGTGATATTACACGCTCTATGTTACTAATAGATCGACTTTTGTATATGAATGGTTCATTTTAAACAAAAGAACAATAACCACTTCAAAAAAGAAGTAAATTGAACAATATGAAAAATGATGTAAACAACATTCTCAAATATTACTATGAATATGATTATTGTATTCATCTGATGAATATATTAAAAACATTATTGTATTAAAAATAAATAAAGAGGACAATAAAAGAAATTGGAAAAATATTCTATAAATAGTTCAAAATATTATTAGTTGGATGTCACAGCGATATGGACACCAATCACTCCTCTTCTTTCTTCCTAATTGTAACATATGCACTATATTTCATCTTGGTATAACGTTGAAAAGAGAAAAGTTGTGAAAAGCGTAAACCATCTATTGATTTCATTATTGATATGGTTTTGAAGGTTAAGCCTTGCTTCTCTTTATTCCTAATATCAATTAATGCTCATTCTAAAGTCAACCCCTATGACTTGTGGATTATAAGAGCCTATGCCATCATCAAAGGAATTTTTTTTTTTTTTTATTTCCTCTTATTACTGGTGTGATAGGTACAATTTTTAGAATGCTTTCATCAAATGGAACTCCAACATACTTATCAAAAAGAATAGTTGTGAACATTAGAAGTTAAGGTGGCTTAGAGGTAGGCATATAAAATGTATCCTTCGCATAACCAAGTGCACCATTCACTAAGCTAGCTTCAACCCACAAGTTACATGTCAACATAACACGTTGACCAGGGAATAACAGAACTTCCTTGTCCAATTGATCATCACGAGCACCAATAATTTTTGTGCACCTTGAATGCTCAACAAAACATCGTGCAATTGGAGAATTTAATGATTTTAACATATGCCTGTTATGGAAGGAGACCAAATTATTTGTTGGAAACATGTGAACTATGAATTAAATAAATCCCTTTCTCTAGGATGCAACCTCATATAAACCCATGACATAAGAAACTCCCAATCTTCAAGTACAGCTTCTACATTTCTTATGTTATTGAGGACTCTATGAAAATAAGAGTGTTTGTCATTATTCCCCTATTGGCGAAAGACTATGTCAAGAGTGAAAACAGTATTAAATTATTTCCACAAGACTTTCCCTACTATATTACTTGGATACGAAGACTTATCTCTCACAGGAGCTAGTTAACCAAGGTCACCCACAAGAATGATGGATCTACTGCCAAAAGGACATTTTTTTCTCTGGAAATGCTTCTCGTAATCAAGAATATATTTGAATGAATAACCTTGATCCTAGAAATATCATTTCATCAATTAATATATATTGAATATGCCTCATTTCTTCTTGGGTACTTCTAGTGATTGCCCCTTGTAGTGGTTTCATATTTTTAATTGGAATTTTAAGGGTCGAGTGTATTGTTTTTACATGTATATTAAAATTAGTTATTCATGTTGGGGAAAGAAGAAGAAAAGGAATTCTTCCATTACTTTAAAAATTAGAAATAACTTTGAAAATGCAATGGTTAAGGAAATCTTCCCAATGCCTGCATGATCAAGTGCTCAAAATTATGCTCAAAAATGAAAGTTTTCAAAATGGTGTGGAACCTGAATGACTGTGTATATCTCATCATTTTGAATCTGGTACAACCCGTCTCACGGAAAATCGACATTGTATGCTCCTAGAAACGCGTTATGTCTATTGTTTCAAACATGCAAATTTTAAAATAAAAATGCAGGACAACCTAGTCAGTAGTCCATATAACTAACTGGGCATGCCTACATGGTAGGGTGACTGTGCCTATGACTATTTTCCTCGGCGAATGAGATCGTTCCAAGTGGCAATGCCTGGTTGGTTTGAATTGGCATGATTTGATTAGTTATCAGGCAGCCAATCACACGTTGCCACGTGCTAGACCGAGGGCCACCAAAATTGTGGTTATAGTTCAAGCAAAGCGGGCGGGGGTCAAACCCATGACCTCCAAGCAACAAGGACAAATCTTTACCATTATTCCATTACATTTGGTTCTTAGCATATGACGGGTTCCACATAGTTTTATTAACATATTTTTTCCACCGTGGGGGAGAGGGCTGGGGTCTAGCCCCAGCCCTGGTCACCGCCTGGGGGCGGGACCATGGGCGAGAGGCTAGCCTCGTGCCCACCTACCCCCCCCCCTTCCCCCAATTACATTAACCATTACATTACCATATGTCGATGGTGCCATATATCCACCTTAAAATTTAATTTCGGCGGTTAGCGAAAACCGGGCGGCGTTTTATATAAAAAGTATATATTTATGACCATATACCATATGGTTCGGAATTCGGAAATAAGGCCTTATTAGCAAAATTAACGCGTCGACAATTTCACCTGGTTTTTGGGCAATTTGGCACTCAGTTAGCAGAATTCTAGGCATAATTGTAGGATGGTGACGGATTTGGTGGAAATTGTGGAGCGGTTAGTGCCAAAACTTGGGAAAGTCATAACTTATTTTTTGACCAAATTTGATGTAGAAATAGGCTACAAATGCATTTTTGGGAATTTTGGAGCCATTGGAACAAGTATCAGAGCTTTTTGAACATTGTAAACACATGGAATTACACTTTTGAGCATAATAGAAGAGGGCCAAGACATTGGAAGTTGGACCAAGGAGGCGTAGCCCGGGTGTGGTGAACTCCTTCATCATGTGTTGTTTTGTTACTATTTCTGGTGATTTTTATCTATGTTATATGTTGTTGTTCAGTGTTTAATTCATGTTAATTTTCTCAAGAAATTCACATAAAAACTCATGGTTAACTTGAAATTTACCTCATAATCCTCAAACACTTTGTTTATATTCTGAACTGGAATTTAGCATAGCAAAAACTAATTTTCCCATTTAGATCAATTTGGTATCAAATCACTAGGTTTACTTGTGCAAGAATTATTTAATTTTTTTCAAGTGTTTAAATTCTTACAAGGTTGAAGCTCAAGAGAGGAAAAGGCAAGCTTGTGGGTGAAAATTCTCTATGTGGAGCAAGGAGAAGGAGGGCATAGTTGCCACAATCTCTGCCACAAGATTCAACCCTAGTTGCAGTAGAAGATTCAGTAAGCATGTCTCATGAAGGATGAAATGATAACATGATAGAGGATAAGAAGTATTTTAGGAAGGCTTTCTTTGACATGACAGAGATGATGAAAGTCCTCTATGAAGAGAGGAATACAAGGTTGCAGGGTGAAAGCTCCAAGCCTCTAAGAGGAGAGAGTTCTCTAAAAGGAGGAGGTAATGGGAATGGTGATAATCCACCATCTACCACCATCTTCACCTTCATCTTCATCCTCTTCCACTACTACAACCCTTAACCATTCTCATCAACATACCTCAAAAGGAATTGGTAAACAACCCTTGTTAAAAATTGATATTAAATTTGAGTTGCCTATGTATAATGGTAAAGTGAATACATATAAGCTTGAAAATTGGGTTCGTCAGTTGGAGGTCTACTATAGGATTCAAAACCTTCAAGATGATGATACAAAGATTCGGCTAGCTTCCTTGGGACTGGAGGGTGCAACACTAGTATGGTGGGAAGCCAAGACACAAGATGAGATAAAAAAAAACATGGTAATATCTCAATATCTTGGTCTAATTTCATTGTTGCAATTAAAATACAATTTTACCCTATAGAATACATGCAGAAATCCATCATGATTTGGCAGAACTTTAGACAACTTAAAGGTCAAAGTGTGCAACATTACACCTAAGAATTTCGAAGAATATCTCTTATTTTAGGTGTTGATTTGCATTCACAAGGCACGTTGTTGAAGTATATAGGGGTTTTACATAGCTACCTAAGGCATATTATCCTTATGTTCAATCCCACTAGTCTATATGAGGTTTGTGTGCAAGCCACTCACCTTTAGGCAAGAGGGAAAAATATTCCAGAAGAGGGTAAAAGGAAGTCATTTAAGGGTGGAGAGGAAGGAAATGGTTTCAAAGGAAAAGGAAATAAAAACGCATCTGTTAAAAATGGAGAGAAAATGACATGCAAACATCGTTCCAAAGAGGATCACGATGAAGACCATTGTTGGAATCTTCATCCAGAGATGAGGCCCAAGAAATTCAACAACAAGGGGAAACAAAAAATAGTTGCAACCACTCAACAGGATTTAGGATCTAACTTGGGTGATCAAACTAAAATTACAGCCATGGGTATGAAAGGAAAAGAATCCATTGCTATCACTAGTTCATCAAATTGTCACACTAATACTCCAAATGAAGAAATAAGGATTGAATTATTTCATGTGAGGGTTATTTCAAAACATATAAAAATTGGCACACTATTTGATAGTGGGTCTCAAGCCAATTTTATATTTGAATACTTAGTCGAGAAACTTAATCTTGAACCCATTCCACATCAAAAACCATATCCATTGGGTTGGATATGCAAGAACACAAATTTACAGGTTACAAGAAAGTCTATTATTCGGTTTGCAATCACAACAAAATTCATTGGTGAAGTTAAATTAGATGTTGTACCGCTTGATATTTCAGGAATTGTTTTGGGTAATTGTTGGGCCTGCAAAATGTCTTCAAAATGTCATACACTTTCACCCTTATTTCCATTGTATTTCCCTCATTTCATCACCTTGTCACTTCATAACCTTACATTTTCATACTCATAAGGGTTCACACATTATCTATTTTCCAAAGTTATTAATTTCATTTTATTTAGAGTGAACTATGATTAAAAATTAGAAAGATAGCATGTATTTTTCTTACATATAAAAGTGGCTTGAGTTTGATGACATGTGTAGGTCATTTTTGGAAGCTTCTAAGACACTCTTATGTGGCCTCTAAGGATCCTTTTGAATTCTCTTCAAGATTGGGAGAATATTTGGGATAGGAATCAACCATATCTCATGGAGGAAAATCATGGATAAAGGGATATGTCTAATTGGTTGAGATTTTTATGGATATAGGGAGAAAATGTTGGATCTCCATAAAAGGGTAGCTTCTTACGTTCTTGTATAAATAGGAGAGCCTTCTCTCTCAAAGACGTGTAAAGTTTAAGAATGCTCATGTTTTGAATAAAGAAGTTGGATTTGCACCATGCTTATGAGTGATATTCACTTTCATTTGGTTATGCTTGCATTTGGAGCCTCTCAAATTTCCATCCTCATGTCCTTCGGATTGGTCTATAATGAATACGAGATGTATTATATTCTTTTTCATTCTTTATGTCTAGTTTAAATTTCATTTATGTCCTTTCATAGATTAAGTTTTATTGCTTTCTTATGCTCATTTCATTTATGTGTTTTGCAGTAGATTAATTGTTTCACTTTGCTTTCATTTCATTTATATAATTTAGTTATTGTTTTGAATTTCTGACATAGGTTTGAATTAATTCCTTGATTACCATTAGAATATATTTCATTTCATAAGTGGTGTGCTTTTCAATTCTTACAAGCATGATAGATCAGATTTTCTACTTTCCTAAATTAGATTTTATTTCACGTCATTATCATAGATTTATTTTCTTGTCATTGGATTAAGTTTCCAGTTTCTAATTACGAAAATGTGGCGTGATTTATTGCTTTCTAGAATAGATTTATTTTTATATCAATTGTCTTTTTTATTTAATAGATTAAGATTGTTCTTTTCGAAATTAGAAATCGATATCTAGCACATATGGTGCATGTGTGCCTCATGAGTCCACGGATCCGGGTTGATAATTTATGAATAGGAATTTGATGCAAGGGCATTAGGCTCAGAATTAATTTGTACCTAAGTAGACATAGGGGTCTCATGTTTTAATTTCTCTTGTAATTATTAGTATTATTTTAGATAAAATAGTGAGGAATTGTAAATGTTACAATAACCACTAGAGAGCATGAGGAAGATGATTAGTTAGGAGTGTGAAGAATGTAGGAATTAGGATTAGTTTAGTTATTGAGGGATTGAGTCAGAATTAGGGAGTAGAATTGTAGAGTTTGTGGTGAGCTATTAGGGAACTGTGAATCGATTCGGGTCATCATTTTTTATAAATGTAAGCATTAAAGATAGTGTAGGGGTTGAGCTATAGATGCATTTTAGAGGCAAAGTAGAAGTAAAAAGACCATCGAATTGAAGATCTAGCTAAACATGAAATTGCAGTGACTTCTTTTGAAATAGATCACATTTCTGAGATATTGATGAGAAGAATTTGTTTATAGAAGTTAAATGCTGAAACTTAAATGTCTTCTTAGTGGAACTTATATGAGGAATATTTGATTTTTGTGTGGCCGATAAATCAATATTGACTTAGGTAGACCGATGCTATGGAATATATGAAGCTATCATAACACTTTGTAAGGCAAGCTTGTTGTCGGGATGTATCTCACATTTTGGGATTACGTCTCCTAATGTGTTCAGAGAGAACTATATCCTTTTGATTATTGCATATCACGGTGAAGAAGAAAAAAGGGTTTGAAATAAATCTCTTTAATAAATTAATTCCATTGATAGCTCTGGTTACTGTCGGAACAATGCTGAGACTCTTGTGGAAAGAATATCATAGTGGTGCCTACGATATGAATGACTACGGGGTTTTAAAACCGTTTTGAATCTTGAATAGGAATGTTTGGCATGAATGAAATCGAGTTTAGTGGGCATAGTTTGAACAAATTAAGGAGTGTTGAAGGAGGGTGGATGAAATATTTGGCTTTTATGTGAGAATAGGAAATTAGACGAATAGTTACAGGAATCGAAAAGGGAAGTATGAAACCTTGAACGGGAGGAACAATAGAATGCGAAGTCAGAGGGTATCGAATAGTGAAAGTTGTTTTGGAACGGTGAGAGTGGTCTTCGCGTTACCAAACATTAAGATGTAAATAAATAAAAAAATGTGATAAGAATCATGGTTGTAGTCATAGGCGGTGGTGAAAGAAGCAGTACACTCTTCGTGTTTTTTTTAGCGTGCGCTTGGAGGGAAAAAACGTGATATGCGTTATAATGCGTCGATGAATGGTGTTGGGAGATCTACAATAGCCACGTTGCGCGTGTATAAAGGTTAACGAGGTATGTATTATAAGTTGTTGTGGGCCCGAAACATTTTCATTCTAATATAGGGGCTTTGGCAATCAATGGTGAGCGCGATGATTAATTTGATTGTTATAAGGTTTCATGATGTTGTATTAAGACATATTATAGGTTAAGTATTATGTTGAATGGGGAAATAATGGCCATTGAGCACATATGTGAATGGTAGGCTATGATCATTGTTATATTGAGTGTGATAAAGTGCAAGATGTATTGAGTTGTATTGAAATGTAGAATATGCATTTGATGTTCATGAGGTGGATTATTATATGGTTTTAGACATAAAATTTAGTTTGATAGCTCTGAATGGAAAGTTGGTTCTTTGAGTCTTTATGAAGTATTATCTTTAACCATAGGTCTAGGATAGGTGAAGTTCCACACATGAAGGTTGAGAAGGGTTTGTATTGTATGGTTTCATAACCATGGAGTTAATAAGAAGATGAAACTTCCACACATAGTGTAGATGGTTGACCCGGTTAAAATTATTAAGAGCAGGAACCTTAGATTATGTACTATGTATAAGGTGGAGATTGTGGGTTTCAAATGAAATTGAACTTTTATATATGGACAAAGTGTGTGTAAGAAGGTAGCTGGGCATCATTGTGGTATCGGAGCGTCGAGAATAGCTCTTGTTTGAAGAAAAATGATTTTTGTAATTAAATGCGAATGTGTGATGAGAGAAGCAAGAAGATCAGTTACGAAATCTAATATGCAAAGATACACAAAATTACGATGAAGCAGGATTTGCGGGAGAATGAGTGGAAGACAAGATCATGCGAAGTCTTGTGATAAAATAATTTTAAATGCGACTTGAAATTTATGATTGCGAATCATGGTTGTAGAAAGTGAAGACAAAGTTTTGATGGTGGCGGTGAACGTCTTCGGCCAAAGGTGATGGAGAGATGGCAGCATGTGTTCTCAAGAGGAGGTGAGTTTATGAGTAGTGTTTAACTCGTTTGGTTTGAAGTATTTCTTGAATAATTCGGATTGCGGGAAGTGAGGAAATCTGAAGCAGAGTAGATCACGGCTTTAAGAGAAGTGATGAAAGAGTCAGTAAAGGGATCTTGAGTGAAGAAGAAAGTGTGGCAAAACTTAGAGAATTCCCAACGGAGAGGTTGGATGAAAACAGGATGTGTTCTTGAAAAGTTCTAAGTGACCTAGAGAGAGCGAAGAGAGTACTTTCAAGAAGGTTCCAACGAGATGAAATAGTACTTGCCAAAAGCCCGGATCCGGAAGGATTGGTGAGATGGTAGCGGCGAGGAGAACTTGCTATTTACGGAGGCTTAGTGCAATTGATGAGTGAATAACTCATGGAGGGAGAAAGTCCTATCGATAGTCATACTTGAGATTACGGAAAGTTCTAAGAGAGGCCACAACATAACAAAGAAGATGCCAAGGAAAATGGCATGGTAGTAGTTGAGCGCGCGGAATATTGGAAGAGATCGTGAGATCAGTGAACAATTTAATAAAGCAAGAGGATAGAGGAAAGCCAAATGATTGTTTGGCTCATGAAGAAAGAGGTGAAATGGCAACCATTCTTGTTGAGGTAGTGGCAAAAGGAGATTTCCTTGCGAAAGAGAAAGAACTCGGAAGTAGTTGAGTTGAGAAAAGTTTATGTTTGTGAAGCATAATAGAGTATAGGTGAAGAATGGAGATCTGCAGAATGTTATTGAGCATGGTGAACTTAATGCAACAAGAAGCTTATCTTGTTGAAGAAAATAGTGATGATTTCGAGTTATTAGACAAGTCCCGGATTAGTTGGATGATTTTAAAGAATTGTATTTTGAGTCGACCATTTTGAGGGTGATGACGGGTTCTGGAGGAAGAGGAGCTTCCAGTTCTTGGGTCAAGGATGGAGACGATTACACATGCAGATTTGTTCCAAAGTCGCAAGAAAGCAACCAAAATTTTGAAAAGTCTTTAATGGTTTTGAAAACTAAAGAGTTGTGTATGTTGTAGGTACATCACGGGGAGATGAACAAAATTTAAAGTTTGTTGAGGAGGAGAATTGAATGCGATGTTCGGATCAATCTTTGAGATAGTAAGATCTCAAAGAAGAAGACAGACATAGAGTCCAATGAGAATAATTGACATAATATTGGCGAAGGACTAGGCGATGATTGAATTAGTAGTAGAGGCATAAAAGGTTAGGTAAAGTTCCCAAAATCTACTCCATTTGAAGTTGTTGAATTGTATAGAAGGTTGGATTTTCAAGAGAATTGGAGAAAGCGGAGGACCTATGCACAATATAGATTCTTTGAAGAAGCAAGACGAGAGGAATTGTCATGAATGACAATCGGAAAAGAGGATAAGAAGATGATACACTTTGGTGAATCACAACGAAGGACATTCATGGAAACCCGGATGATTGGAAGAAAAGACTAGCCAAGCCGATCTCATGGAGAAGTGCAAAATCGGCTTATGCGGTAATGGCGACAAAGAATTTAGAAGGAAACTCGAACAACATGCGATGTGTTGTCGAGGAAAATAAAAGAATGCTCGAGGCCTTGTAATTTTGATCTTTGAAGGTTCATGTGTTAATCATGCGACGAAAGGATGCTCAAGTAAATTGTCGAGAAAAATTGAATGAAGGAGAAACTATGTTGGATGAAAACATAGTGAAGGATCATCATTCTAACATGGTGATTGGAACAATGGAGATAACTCTAGAAGCTAAGGAGAAACATAGTGAAGATTTCGAGTCTGAGGAAGACTTAGGCACGGGGGAAGAATTGGTATTTGGATCATCGGTGGGGCCATTGGGACTTGTGATTTTAACGACAGTTTGTTTATGTTCACGGAATATTCTGAGAGGAAAATCCATGTAGGAGTTGTATTGAAGAGGAAAAACTATTACGAGAAGGAAGGTGAGACGGTCATATCTCATTTGCGAAATTTGTTCTTGTGGTGACGAAGAGTTGGCTTCTTTGAATAGCGAGAAGGTGGAGGACGAAATTGTGAAGCTACTACGGTGATGAAAAGTCGAGTCTATTATAATAGGAGATGAGAATGCAAAGTTGGAAAAACATGATTTGATTGCAAGAATCAATCAAGGACATAGAGGAAGAAACAATTCTTTGGGAGTGTCCAAAGAAGAAGAAGAAGATGCTGAATTTAAATTGCGGCATATTGATGGTGAAACAAATTTCTAAATGAGATGGCTGAAATGTTTCTTTGGAAACATTGGGAGGAGAATGAAATTGCGGACACTAGAGAGTGAATTTTCTGAAGCTATGAATGAAAGGAGTAGATACTAGTTTGATTATGCTTACTAGTACAAAAGGAAAATGAAGGATTATGTTACTTTAGGTTAGTGAATTGAAAAGATAATTTACTTTTTAAAATTAAATTTTCGAGGTGATGAGAAAAAGCATGTTGCGGAGGGATAGGAATTTTGGGAGGCGGCCACGGGGGAAGCAACAACATGGGGAGTGACATCTACGAAGTAGTAAACATGTTAGTAACATGTGGAATAACAAGACGACAATGTTGAGAGCCTTGAGGGAATTAAACGGCCATTAGTGGGCAAAGAAATTTCTAGCTAAGAGAAGATGCAGCTAGACATGGAGAGTGAAACGATCAGCCAGTGATGAAAGGTGTCTCCCGGGGCTTGGAAATGAGGCAGTATGAAAAGCGAGAGGAGTTTTAACAAAGGAAGAGCTGAAAGAAGATTATGAAAGTATAGTTAGAGTAATTTGTAGAACAAGATATGGAGACTTGGAGAAGTCTGATTCTGGAAATCATCTGTTGTTGGATATGACAAAACAAAGTATGGGATCTAGGGAAATAAGGGCTGAAAGACACATGATCGAGGATATCATACTGAATCAATTTGAACCTTGAGATCGATGTAGGGGCATTAGGCTCAAGAATTACTTTGTACCTAAGTAGACATAAAGGGGGGTCTCATGTTTTAAGTTCTCTTGTAATTATTAGCATTTTGAATAAAATAGAAGATTGTAAATGTTCTCTAACCACTAGAGAGCATGAGGGAAGATGATTAGTTAGGAGTGTGAAGGGCAAGCAAATTAGGATCAGTTCAGTTATTTAGGGCTTGATTATAAAATTGAGAGTGGAATTACTTAGAGGATTTAGGTAAGTACATTAAAGAACTGAATCGGTCAGTCATCACCTTGTATAAATGTAAGCATGAAAGATAGTGTAGGCGTTCGAGCCTGAGATAAACCAGGAGGCGAGTAGAGAGTAAAGGCCATCGAATTGAAGATGCGACGTAAACCTTGCATGGAAATTGTAAGTGAATGCTTTGAAATAGATCACATTTACGAGATATTGATGAAAATTTGTTTATAAGTTCTATGTGAAACCAATGTCTTCTTGGTAGATTTATATGAGATATTTGAGTTTTGTGTGGCGATGAAAATCAATGCGGCAGGTGGATCGATGATATGGAATAAAAACATCATAACCCTTTGTAAGGCAGAAACATTTGTCTGGATGCATCTCACATTTTGGGATTACGTCTCCTAATGTGTTCGGGACGAACTTCTATATCCTTTTAGGTAATTGCATATCATGGTGAAAGACAATAGAGGGTTTGAAATAAATATTTGTAAATTAATTGAGTAATGGCTCAGTTCTTGTTGAACCGGTCATTGTAGACTCTTGTGGAAATAATAACATAAAAATTGGTGCCCTCACAGAGATGAATAATTGCGGGGCTTTAAAAGCTGTGTGAATCACCGAATGAATCTGCGGCATGAATGAAATCGAGTTTAGTGGGCATAGTTTTGAACCAATTAAAGAAGTGTTAGAAGGTGGATGAAACTCACAGCTGTGCAAAATATCGGAAGCGGAACAAATAGTTTCGGAATCGAAAAGTATAGAACCTTGAATAGGAGAGATAGTAGAATGTGGAAGCGAGAGGAGCTTCAAATAGTGAAAGTTGTTTTGGAATAATTGTGGTCTTCGCATTGCAAAAGGCGGTAATATAAATAAATAAACGCGATAACAATCATCGGTTGACATGCATCCATAAGTGGTATTTGAAAATAGTTTATCGCGTTTTTGAGTGTTAAAGCTCGGAGGGGAAAAAAATGCGATATGCATTATAATCTTCTGATGAATGGTCTTGGGAGATCTATAGTACTCATGTTGCGTGTCTCACCCCGAAAGTTAAAAGTATGTATTATAAGTTTTTGTGGGCCGGAAACATTTCATTCTAATATAGGGCTTTGGCATTCAATGGTGAGTCGATGATTAATTGATTGTTATAAAGGTTCCATGAAGTTGTATTTAGACATAATATAGGTTAAGTATTATGTTGGATGGAAATAATAAACCCACGAGCACATATGAATGGTAGGCTATGATCATTTTTATATTGAGTGTGATAAAGTCCAAGATGTATTGAGTTGTAATGAAATATCAAATATGCATTCAATGTTCATGAGGTGGATTATTATATGGTTTCGGACATAAACTTTATTTTGATAGCTCCTCGAATGGAAAGTTGGTTGTTGAGACTTTATGAAATATGATCTTTAACCATAGATGCAGGATAGGTGAAGTTACGCACATGAAGGTTGAGAAGGGGTTTGTATTGTGGTTTTCATAACCATAGGTTAATAAGAGATGAGCTTCCGCATAGTGTGAGTGGTTGACCCGGATTTAAGATTATTGAGCGGGAGACCTTGGGGTGCATTATTTTATATGCATAAGAGTGGAGATTGTGGGTTTCAAATGAAATTTAAGTTTTATATTTGGACAAAGAGTGTGTAAGCGAGGTAGCCGGGCATCAGAATTTAAGTAATTAAATACCTCTGACCGGCGTCGTTGCAAGGGAGGCATACGTAGGGATCAAATTTTGATTTCGAATTCCTTTTCGTTTAAAATTTTTGTCTCATTTCAAGTTTTAAATTAGAATTCCATTATGTTTTTTCAATTTCATTTTACTTTCAAATTCGTGCAATTTTTCAATTTAAGTTTTTGTGTAATTTTCATTTTATTTTTAGGCAATTTCAATTTTCATTTTCTTTGCACATTTCAAATTTAAGTTGAAAATCATTTTAATACATATCAATAATAATAATAGTAATAATAATAACATTTTTTCCTAATAAACTTTGGATATATTAAATCATTTTTTTAAATTTTAGGATGAATTATTAAAAAAAAAAAAACATTTCTTCCAAAATCAGATAGGATACAATAAAAATAAAAATTGATAAAATTTTAGTTTAAAAAAAAAATAAAATGCAAACCAAATAAGAAATAAAACAAAAAGAAAAATTATAAAATAAATTAAAAACAAAAAATTAAAAATTAAAAAATTAAAAAAATAAGAAAAAATCATTTTGATGCAAATTTTGAATTTTAATCAATTTTGAAATCATAAATAAACCCAAGCTTGGAAATAATGGTAGTTTTCAAATCTTTATTAGAATTTTCGGTAAACATTCAAGAGCCACCTCATTCTTTAACCATTTCTAGGAATATCTACAATCAAAGGGATATTTGTGATGTTAGGTCTCCATAGTTTGCAATATTGGCAGAAAAAATGCTCTGAGCCTACATCAAAACCACTTTGGAATCTGGGGGATCTAGCCCTCCTGGATTCGGAGGGATCTCTCTATATAAGTTAATTTTACAAAGAGATAATCTTAAAGGCTTATGATATGATTTTAGGCTAGTTATAAAGTACAAGGGTTTTGTTTGTTTTGGTTGGGATGAATACTCGTCAAAATGAAGGAAGTCTTTTGAGGGTAAAGGTGTGAGAAGGTTGAAAGAATGGTTCTTGATAGGATAGGTAAGAAAGAGTATCAATCCATTTGTGATCCATGAGATTTAATTACAAAAAGTTTCAAGAGTGGTCTATCGGGCAAGTCATCTATGTCAAAAGATCTCTTTAAGTTGATTTATGGTGTGGAACATCAAGAAGTGGTGAAAGAAGAAAACGTATAAGAAATTAAAGTGCAGCTTAAGATCAAGTAAGGACTTTTAACCTACTTTTAGCACTGACATACTCGAAGGAAAACAAACAATAGACTAAGATCAAGTAAGGACTTTTAACCTATCACCTTTTGATATATTCTCAAAGGAAAACATTGAAGAAAAAACAAAGAATAACTTAAAGATCAAGTAAAGGAATTTTTAACCTAGCCTACTTTCGGTATATTCTTAAGAAAAACATTCAAGATAAACACAAGCCTAAGATCGGGTAGGGACTTTTAACTTCTTTGCTTTTGACATGTACTCTTAAGGGATCTTTTCAGCAAGTTGTTGGAGATGAACTTCTGAGGACGGGGCTAACCATAGACTTCCTAATTCAAATTTACTTAGCAAAATTTTCAAGAACTTTCAAATTATCTCAAGTTGTACTTAGGAAACATGGGCTCTACACACTTCACTAGTTATACTCTATTGATTATCCTCAAAGCAACAATTAGCGAAAAACATATAAGATAAAGATTTATCGATGAGAAATAGGAGTACTTTTGTTGGAAAAATGCGGGAGGGTAGATCGGTATTTGAGGTGAAACAATTTTTTCTTTTCTTTCTCTTAAACCATATGTTGATCTGCATACTTATGTATGTCCGAATGTATTATGTCTTTACTTAGTGCATGAGATAAGCATTAAGCATGAATAGAAATAACAGAATGAACCATCAAACATACACAACACATATAGACACCCAGGATTTAAGGTGGAAACCCAATTCGAGGAGAAAACCTCCATTTGTTGTAAACTCAGTCTTCAATATTTATTATAGAGAAAAATTTTTACAATATATACTGGTCTGAGACTTATACGGCAGCAGGCACCACACAGGAGGCTACACAGCCTTCTCTCATTTACCGGCCTCTGGAAGGGAGCTACTACCCCCTACTCTCGTTTACCGGCTACCCATTGGAAGGGAGCTAAACCCCCTACGAAGGCTTGATCCCTCAGCCTGCTGTAGATCACGTTACATCAATTTTATACCTTGCGGGCCACCATATTTATTTATTTTTTTCGTTAGAGGGCATCCATAATTCAGATCTCTCAGCCAATCTGTTACCCATTCCATACGAGATATACTTGATCAAGTATTCATTCCTGCTCCCTTACTAAATATACGTTTTTCATAGTCTCGTCGGTCGATTAAATCAGGAATTAATCATCATTTGATCTAAAGATATTGATCAATCATCATATTCATAGGTGCACCATAGATTCGGATATATCGAGTTTATTCATATAGATATCTCTAAAAGAGAGATTCATTTATTTATCAACCCTTTCACGTACACACCCCGTTCTCTATTTCTCTTCTAACCATAACTAGTTTTGCCTTTAGTAAAACCATGAGTCAAAACCACCAACCGCTAATGGTATTCCTTTGTCGGGAATTCCTTTTTAGTTATCACGGGGCTTTTTGATTTCCTTTTAATTTTTATTTATCAATTTTAAAATTTATAAATAAATATATTCCCGACATTTGAATTCCCAAACTATATGTCTAAAGATTAACCCTTCGGACTTTATGAAATATCCAACGCTTCCAAATAAAATAATCCTACGATAAACCTTTGACCACAGGCCCCGCCCATAGTCGACGCCAATCCAATATGCCCATCGGAACCACGAGTAAAATTCGCGCAATCCAACGTCGTCCGTTAGATTAGCAAACCCGGATCAACAAGGCGTATATACAATCATTTCAAATACTCCGTCTTAGAATGTTAATCTTCATGCATCTTCAACAAATGATATTTGTTCGATGACCTCTTCTCAAATCCTAACGGCCTCCAACGATATGTTGGGCATCTTGGGTTGAATTATAACGCGCGATGGCACATAGTGAAAAAGCAGTTTGTAAAATCGTACGAGGACGTGTGTCAAACATTATGGAATCGCTCCTCATCCAAGAAATCACAACATTACTGGAGTGGTCGATGAAAACCGTAAACCACCTTTATTTTTCCTGCCGGTCATGGTTCCGCTCTTCCATGCTAGGTTGCGTCGCCTTTTAAATGTATTATAGTGCGTGCGCTTTAATGTTTTGCGTTGATCGTCACAGTGTTACGCTGCTCCATTAATCTACGCCATTTTCTCGCCAACTCCCTCATCGGATACGAGGGTATTATTCAACCCTTCCAATTACCTGAACATCATTTGACTCCATTACGAGAGATTATTCATATAGAGGTTTAGGGGATTCACTCAAATTACATCGGACAATACACATATAATACATATATCCTAACTCTGCAAAATGATTTCGTTCTTCTCCAAGCACCATAGGTATCCTGCGCCCATTATGAAATTGATCACATAGGTCGTATATATTCGAGATTTATTCAACCATAACATAATTCAACGGTTCTTCATTAACATACACAAATCTGACTGAATATTCAAATCAGTCAGCTCTCCATTTTTTCCATCTTCTTTGCAAACTGTATTAAACCCTTAATTCAACTCTACTGCTTTGTCTCTAATTCCTCTGTGTCTCATTTTCCTTCCTATCTTTTCCAATTCCTTTGCCATTAATGACAACATTTACAAAAATCTCCCCCTTTTTCATTGATGGCAATACTCTTATAGAATCCCTTTGTTGCTTTTCCTCCCCCTTTGACATCAATGGCAAAGAGTTTGATCAAGATCGATAATGCCATGCTCCCCCTGAGATCATGCTACATTTTCATAATATGACCAACAATTCATCCCTTTCATATGACCAATGCTCCTCTGGCTTTGTGCGGTCGAGCACCTCACGGTAATTTAATCTTCCATATTTAAGTAGATATGTTCCTCTGCATGGAAGAGACTACTCCCAATTTTTGTCTGAGATATTCAAACGCTTCCCTGAGTAGAGGTTTGGTAAATATATCAACAAATTTTTCTTTGGAGGAGACATACGCCAATTTCACCTTTTGCTCAAGCACTTGTTCTCATAAGAAGTGATATTTGATGGGAATGTGCTTGGTCTTGGAATGCATAACAGGATTCTTTGATATACTGATAGCACTTGTATTATCACACATAATGGAGATAGGAGGTGAACATTTGATTTGAAAGTCTTGTAGGGTTTGCATCATCCGGAGAGTTGAGTGCAACATGATGTTGCGACCACATGTCCTTGCAATAAGATAAGGCAATAGAGCTTTGATTCTTGCTAAACCAAGATACTAACCGGAATTGCTATAGAATGCACCACCACTAGTGCTCTTCCGAGTCATCAACACTTCCAACCCAATGCATTAGTGTATGCATGAAGAGTAGATCAGCATTCTTTGGATACCATAGTCAAAGTCTTGAGATCCTTGTATATATTTTGAATATTCTTCACACGGCAGAAGATGAACTCCTTTGGATTATCTTGAGGAATCTTCCAACAATCCCAAGCTGCATGCATGATGTAGTCTTGTCCAGTGAGATAAAGTAGACTTCCTATCATAGATCTGTGTCCTGGTTGATTCATAGTGGAGATCATCCATTAAAGACTAAGATTGCATCAAGGTTATCATTGGTGTACTTACGGGTTTGCGATCTTCCATGCCATACTTCTTTAAGATTTGCTTGAGTATTTTTCTTGTGATAAGAATATGCCATACGACAGCTTGTTGCACTTGCAAGACAAGAAAGAATGTTAGTTCTAAAATACATTTCAAATTCTTGCGTATATCGGAAAATTTCGACTCATAGACTCTTCATTACTTCCAAAAATGATATCATCAACATATACAACCACAATCAATAGTTTTTCATTTCGAGTTTTGTGTATAAGTTGCTATCGTGATCCTTGAAAATCCTTGTTGATGAAGATATTTGGCCAAGACGATAGTACCATGCCCTTGGAGCTTGTTTGAGACCATATAGAGCCTTTTTAAGTCTGAGACAAGTTTTTCATCATTCCCAAAATGAATCATACAGTTGTTCTATGTAAACTTCTTCTTCTAGATCACCATTGAGAAAAGCGAGATTTAACATCCATTTGATAGACTTGATTTTCGGAAGCTTGAAAAAGCGAAAACATTCTTATGGCTTCAAGTATGGCTACGGGAGCAAAGGTTTCTTCAAAGTCTATACCTTCTTGTTGAGCATACCCCTTGAAAACAAGTCTAGCTTTATTTCTTATAATATGCCTTCTCATTTAAACTGTTTTTGAATATCTGTTAGTTCCAATGACATTTTTGTGGAGGTCTGTGCTAATTCCCAAGTGTGATTCTTTTCAATTTGATCAAGTTCTTCATTCATGGCTTGAATCAAACATTCATCTTTGCTAGCTTGACTAACACTATGAGGTTCAATAGTGGATAGAAATGCAGTCTTCGGAAGACTCCTACCAAGAGTCCTTCTTGTTTGTACACACGATCCCTTTTCTCCCAAAATTTGAGATTTTGGATGATTCTTTTGAACATATCTGGATGGAGCCTTTTCAAACAAATCATCTTTGGGTTCTTCTTGGGTTCAACTGTTTATTATCATTACTATTTGATGTAGAAGGATATGTGTCATCATCATCTTCATCTGTTGTTTTCTTTTCTTCTTTTAGGCTATTAGGAGACTCATCAATGACAACATCATGCAATTTCATAAATCTTCCAAAGTCACTTTTATTGTAACATTTATATGCCCTACTCTGGAGAATGCTTAGAAATATTCCTTCATCTGCTGCGGGACAAACTTGCCAAGTTTTTCATCATTATTCATTGTTAAAGCATTTTCTTCCAAAAATTCTAAAATGATTTATAGTGGGAGGATTACCATACGGAAGTTCATGGAGTTTATCACTATTTACATGAACATGTGCCTTGTTGAGAATGTTCTTCTTTGTATGTCTTGCTTCTCCCCAAAATGTATCGAGTGTTTGGAATCATCGAAGCATAGCTCTAGCCATTTGTTGAAAGGCTGATTCTGTTCATTCTTTGCATAACGCCATTACGTTGTGGGTGCATTTACAAAAATTGTCTTTTTATGCCATGTTGTTCACAAGAATTCAAGGAATTCATTGGATGTATATTATCCTCCCTTGATCAGATCTAAGACACTTTCAGTTTTTAGATCTAATTCATTCTGTCGTGCTAAAGATCTGAAATTTCTCAAATGCTTCATTTTGTGTTTAAAACGTGATCAACACATTCTACGAAATCATCAATGAATAAAATATAGTATTCTTCACCACGTGGTGAATTTTTCTTCATAGGTCCACATATGTCGGTATGAATGAGTTCAGAGGCTTACTTGATGATCCTTCCTTGGCTTTAAATTGTACTTTCTAGTTTGCTTGCGAATTGTAGATTTGCATATAGATATTTTCCAAGTGAAGTAATATTGGGAAGATCACGGACATTAGAATCTCTGATTTGTTGATTTGAGAGAAGCTCGGATGCCCCAACTTTCTATGCCATAGACAATTTTATGAGGATTTACTCAAATAACATTGTTCTTTGCGGTTCTTTAATATATATAGGTTGCTTGGAGTTCTTTTTCCTTTTATAATTGTTTTACCCTATATCAAGATCACGTACCACACATTCTTTTGAAATAAAGACAACTTCGGTTTTCTTTATCACACATTCAGCTTGCACTTAACAAGTTATGCTTTAATCCATCCACATACATGACTTCATTGGCTTTTTCCACCTTTTCTTTTAGAAAAACGAGACCCTTTCCCTTAATATTTGCGGGAGTATTCCAAATGTAACATTCTTTTATTTTTCTAGAGCACTATATGCAAGTTTTGGTTTTATCACCTGATACCTTGTGTCTTGAAGTATCACTATCAATGTACCATTGGTTTTCTTCCATCTTTTACAAACAACGCTATGCCACAATTTTCTACCTAAAATTCCTTCTTTTTCCATACTTTGGAACTTGGAAGGAACATGTTCTTTAGTTTGAACTTTGCTCCTGCATTCAAATTCTTTATGGCTTGAAAGTTATTGCAATAAGCACATTCGACTTCATTTTGAAGGAGAAAAAGTTGTTATGAGTATTCTTCTTTGTTTCAATATCAATCCTTTTTCTTTCTTGCTTCTCTGTCATGATAGTTTTATATGCTACACATTGAACAACTTTATGACCAAAATTGTGACATGAGAAACATTGTCCACTTGAAGAAGAAATTTCTGTGATCATAAAATATTCTACATGAATTTACCTGGTGATTGGTGTTTCTTTGAAAGACATTCTGTTAGTGTTATTTGAATTGAGATGATCATGTTTTATCTGTAAATATTCTTTATTCCCTTGTTGAGTGGCGGCATGTTGTAAATAATTTGTAACTGCTTTTAGTAATTTGGTCTTTGACTGTAGAAGGTCTCCAATATATCAAGACTGTCTTTATGAAAGGAGAACGTTGTACCTTGATAATCCTCATCAATGTTTGAATCCTTTGAAAAATCTAAGATTGATGTTGCCTAAGTTCTTTTTCTTAAACTTACTACTTCCTCTAATTTCATTTAATGTTTCTCTTTATGTTCAGTGACTTTTCAAAGTTTCTATGGTTATTTTACTCTCTTATAAGAAAATTTTGAGTTTATTGTTTTCATCAAGAAAATCCTTGTCTCCTAGAGCATCACAAAGAAATGTCTTTTCTTCTCCAAGATTCTTTTCCATGAGAAGTCTGAATCTTGTTCATTCTTCCTCACTATCGGACAACCCATCCAATAACCTCATGAGTATAGTAACTATTTCTAGCGCTAAAACGATTCTTATTCCTTCTTGCTACTTCCTTCCCCTTTTTGTGTGTTTCTTTATAAGGACACTTAGTAGCATATTGACAAACTCTTCCACAATCAAAACATTTGAAAGGGAAGCTTACCCTCCAAGACCGTCTGTGCCAAGTTGAAGTTTCTTTACAAAGTTTATCTCCTCTTCTTCGAAATATATCTTGATCCTTCTAGTTTTGTAGTTCCTTCCCTTTTGTAAAGTTCTAAAGGCCTGCTTCTTTGACTTCGATGGTCCTCCTCTTCTCATTTCTGTCGTTCAATGTATCTCTGTAATTTTCTGATAAGATTTTGAAGATCCTGCTTTTCTTCAAGAGCATAAACTTTTGACTCAAATTTTGTCGTTAGTGATCTTAAGACTTTCTCAACCAAGGTAGATTGATTATTGTTTCTCCCAAATTTCTCATACGATTTAATATCATCAAGACGTAAAGAAATTGGCAAGTATATCCTCATTATCCATTTTTAGATTCTCATATTGAATTGAGAGATTTTGGAGTTTAGCATTTTTTTTTTTTTTACCTTTGCATCTGTAATATAGAATGATTTTGTCCCTTGTCTTGGAAATTTGTATTGTTGCATGACTTTGACAAATTGATTGATTAGGCAATAGAGCATTGATTGCCTTTGCATTTGTTTCATAATTCTTTATTTCCGTTGGATCTGGTAAGTGCTATGACATGGATAGTATCCTTTTTCAAAAATTACCCTTAATATTTGAAGATAGGATCATCCTTGTTTCGGAAGATTAATTAACTTGTTCAAAAAAGGCGGAGGCTGATAAATCTTCATTATCTTGATTGCTCATCTTGCTTGATTTGCCTCTAGCGGTTAAACTTTTAGAAAGGACGGCCTACGTGTCACAATTTGTTGGGAAAATGCGAGGGGGTGATAGTCTTCATTGCTTTCTTCTTTTCTTTCTCTTAAACCATATGTTCTGATGCATCCAACATGTATGTCCGGATATACATTCCTGTCTTTACTTAGAGCATTGCATCGAGATAAAGCATTAAGCATGAATAAAATATAGAATGAACCATAAAATATACACAACACATATGAACACCGGGATTTAAGGTGGAAACCCAATTCGGGAAAACCCTTCTTCTTTGTAAACTCGGTCATTATTATTTATTATGAGAAAACTTCTTACAATATATGCGGGTGCGGACTTATGTGCTCTTGCAGGCACCACCTACGAGAAGGCTATAACCTTCTCTCATTTTCTGACCTCTCTGGAAGGGAGCTACTACCCCTGCTCTCAATTTTGACTACCGGAAGGGCTACAGCCCCCTCTCCTAAAGGCTTCCAATCCTCAACACCCTTTGTGGATCAGGTTACATCATTTTATGCCTTGCGAATTTACTAGATTTGTTATTTCGTTGAGGTGCAACCATAATTGAATCTATAAATATTTGTTACCCATTCCACTCCAAGAGTCTCCGCTTGAGTGAAGTATTCATTCAAAAAATTTACTCATGCATATGTTTTTCATGATCTCGTCGATTGATTAAATCGAAATTCAATGTATTTGATCTCAAGATCTACTGATCAATCATCATATTCACAGTGCACCATAGATTGAGATATATCGAGTTTATTCATACGGATATCGCTAAAAGAGATTCATTTGTTATCAACCCTTTCACGGTACACCCAGTTCTCTATTTCTCTTCTATATCCTTATACAGTTTGCCTTTAGTAAAACCATGAGTCAAAACCACACCAAAAAAACCTTTAAATAGTAATTCTTCATGCAAATTATTTTTATTTTATCCCATAAAATTTTTTATTTCTTTTTAACTTTTATTTATCAATTTTAAAGAAATTTGTAAATAAATATATTCCTGACATTTGAATTCCCAAACCTTATGTCTAAAGAATTAAACCTTGGACTTTATAGAAATATCCATCGCTTCCAAATAAAATAATCTTACGATAAACCTTCGACCCGGGCCCACATACATAGTCAATATCAATCTAATACATGAACCACGAGTAAACTTCGCGTAAGTCCAACATCCGGTCATATGCTTGTTAGATTAGCAAACTCGGATCAACGCGTATATACAAATCGCTCGACCTCCGTGCGAATGTTAATCTTCATGCATCTTCAACAAATGACGACCGTTCGATGACCTCTTCCTAGATCAACGACGCTCAAACGATATACGGCGTCTGAGTCAAACTATAGCAGCGATGGCGCATAATTGAAAAATGGTTGTCCAAATCGTACGAGGCATTTATGTGAAACATTCTATGGAATCGCTCTCATCAGGGAAATACCGCTTCCTCCCATAGGTGGTACGTGAAAAACATAAACCACCTTTAAATTACTGAATAATGAGTTCCTCCCCACGTTGGGTTCCATAGCATTTTAAATGTATTATTATAATTAAATTGTGCTTTAATGTTTTGCGTTAGTCGTCACCAAGTGTTCCGCTACTCCATTAATCTACGCCCATTTCTCATCAACTCCCCTCTATTGAATCAGGGTATTATTCAACCCTTCCAATTACACGAGGACATCATTCGACTCCATTACAAAGATTATTCATCACAATTGGGGATTCAAGAATTACATCTGCAAACAATACACATATAATACATATATCCTAACTGCTACCATACTTGATGATTTCATTCTTCTCTAGACACACTAAGGTATCCTACGCCCATTATGAAATTGATCACACGGGTCATATGTATTCAATTTATTCAACCATACTTAACATAAATTAAGTTCTTCATTAACATACACAAATCTTGGCGAGATATTCAATCATTCAGCTCTCCCTTTTCCATCTCCCTTCCTGGCCTTATTAGAAAAGCCCTTAATTCAACTCTCATCTATCTACATAATTCCTCTGTGTCTCATTTTCCTTCTTGTATTTTCCAATTCCTTTGCCATCAATGACAACATTTACAACAAATTTTCAGTAAATCCTAATCTGTATTTGCTGTTCTTTATCGGAAAGTGGATAGGATGGAAAACATGAAAAATAAGGGAGTAGGTAAGAAAAACATCACCATTGACATGGCGGATCCCATAAATCGGCTTGTATATTTGATGTTCCAAACCCCGATTACAATCTTCAAGTCAGGTAGGTCTTTTCTGACTTCATACTTCTCATCTCGGTCTATATTTATTCAATTACAAAACGAGCTTCCATGACCTCAAAAGCTATTTACATTGAATAAGTATGCAATAACAATAATACTAGGCTCCTCATATGGTATTTTATAGATGAATTGAGGTGATGAGAAGGTCATTATTTAAGTCTATCTGGAAGTAAATGCTTCTCGGCCTTTGGGAGACATTATGGAAGATATGAAATGTTTAACTCTTAATCATTTGCATTAAATTTTATCTACTTCGAGTCACTTTTGTTGACTTTGGAGGCTTTAATTTGGTGGAAATTACTTGAGTTGTCTTTGGCTAATATCTACGGTATTGCATTCAATTTGTATTCTTTTGAGGAAAATGAACTTGTAGGTGGCATTTTTTTAAGATTAATTGCCTCAACTTGGTGGCATTCGGAGGATTTATTTGTTGATTTGTCATGATCTGTTGCTTTAAACAGCGATTAGGCCTTGATCTTGCTTTTGGGCCTTTATAATCATCTTGAGCTTTAAACCTTTTATTTGGCTTGTTTTATCCTTTAAACATTTTACACTTTAATTACCGTGTTTTTATCCTCATAAATCATTGGTTAAGTCTTTTAATATTTGGTCTTTTGACTTTAACCTTTGACTTTAAAGCTCCCTTGTCCTTTCCCTTTTGCTATGGACAATTGATTTTCATGAATAGGGAGGGTTTGATTATATGATCAATGCTCATAAAGCACCGGTCAAAACATGAAATGAACCCTGGTAAATCCTTTTGCCGATTTTGCCTTTGTTTGGACCATGAAAGTTATCACGTTACGTGTATCTCTTTATGAATTGGCTCAGGGAGGGGTTTCACCCTTAGAGCAGAACATCGAATCCGCATAAAATAATAAATGTTATAAAATCCTACGGTATTTGGATAAACTGCTTTGGGGGCTACGTGAGGTGAACATATGCGAAAGGAGTGAGATATGCGAACGGAAGGGAGGAAAAATCATTCGGAGGAGGTTTTATGAATGGCAGAAAACAAGGTTTAATTTGAATATAGGCACGAAAACTAGGTCGTGGTTTTCGAAAACCGTCGACGATTTTGCATGAAATTGGGCGGGAGTAAGTGGTTTTATCTTTTTTTGAACGAACAAGATATATTAGTCGGTCGATGCGTTTCCTCCCCAATCTTGCCTATTTCGTGAAACATGATGTGAGCCGTTGGATCGGGAGGTGTAGATCCCAAACGGTGGGGGAAGGAAGCGCGATGGGGAAAAGTGCATGGCGAGGATTGTAGTGGGAGACAGGTGTCAAGAAGGTATTTGGGGATAGTTCTATGGGTGAAAGGTAGGGCCGGCATCAGATTTTCTTTTTGGTAGCGCCTTTGGTTGATAGGCGGGGTTGTTTTGATTGGGTTAAAAGGAGAACCATTGGATGCGATAAATCAATGGTAGAGATGCATTTGAAAGAAGGATGGATGGATGAGGGGGGGTAGTCTAGAGGATAAGAGGGAATGTGGAGGCAATTAGATCAATGAGATCTATGGCCAAGATCGTTACGTAGAGTGGTAAGGTAGGGGAGTATATAAGAAAATAAAGTAAAGGGAGGAGGTTGATAACCACCATTGGATCTCCCGGATCGACGGTAGAGATACGCCATCGGGGTAAGAGGATGGAAAAATGAAAAGGGGCTCCAATGGACATTGTGAAATTGTTGATCTTTATATATCTACGGTGCGGATCGGTTGGGTTTTTAACGAGTATGGCGGGGGGAAATATGAAGAGAAATGCATTTTAAAGGGGTGCAGGTAAAATAAAAAGGTAAAGGAAGAGGGCTTGGGCAGAGAAGGAGTGGTCCTATGTAGAAAAGGGACCGGGGGTGGAGGAAAGAGAGGGCTAAGCCAAATCGCAGTCGCATCGGCGGGGAAAGGGGCGTGCTGGGGAGTGAGGGGGAATGTTGCGATGCGATTGAATAATGCGTCCACGATGAGTGCTAGTGCACAGTCGCGGGTGTTTGTCACATGAAGAAAATGAGTATAAGGTTGAGGGCTTAGAGCCTATATATAAGAAAGCGCATTTTAGGCCAAAGGAGTTTTTAAGCCCTAAAAAGGTTCTAATGAGTAAAATAGGGTAATTCAAACCATACAAAAGGTGTTTTTTATAGGTTTTTAAGGATTTTTAGAAGGTTTTTTAGGAAAATGATGGATAAATGAGAAGGTAAAAATGGGTTTTTGTAAAAGGGAATGGAAGATAAATAGAAGGAAAAATGAGTGAAATGGGCTTAGAAAATGATGGAAAAATGGCCTAAATAACGAGTTTCTTTTGACTTCGACGGGGTTACTTGGGGATTTTTTGAATGAAAAGAGAAGTAAAGATTACTCTTTGAGTTAGAAAACAACATAAGGCTTCAAAAATGAGTAATTTTATATGAAAATAATGCGAAGGCTCAAGACTTGTTTTCGCCATCATTTGCGATGAAATTTTCTTGATGGCTAACAATCGCTCCACTTGGGGATGGTAGCTCCTTGGAGGTGTCAAGAAATTCAAAATTAAATCTCGGGATGCGGACATGCGTCTTATCTATTGAAAACCTTTTCTTTCTTGATCATGCTTCTTAGAAATATGATCGGTACTTTGTATCGGTAAATAAATTTTCCCAAACATTCTACCTACACGACCTATCTTCCTAACATTTTTTCTTCTGAGTGCACTTGGACTTGCAAGCCTTTGTCATCAACATTTTATTCTTTTATTGAAAGTAGGAAACTAATCTAAATCTACCCTTATTCCTTCCATGAATTCAGATTAAATAGTTGAACTCACTAATTCTCTACCTAAGCTACTATCTGCCAGAATTCAAACTGTCGACGGATCTTATTCCTATTTTCTAAAACGAGAAATTAAAAAAACCACCGATCAAATATGGATTAGGCCAATACGATTTTCCATAGTGTCTATGGCTATATGTATAAACACTTACATAGACTTTATTTAAATTTAAAACAAAATTGTGAAGGCTTTAGGATCTGAAAATTACAAGAATCCTTCATTCTTCTTATGACTTAGATTTTAATATGTTTTAGTCATTACTTTGCTTTTCTCTTGGTTCATATTTTGAGCATGTTAGAACCAATTCTTTTCTATCTCTTAGGCTTAGGTTTTAGTCGATTAGAGCCATTTCTTTTCTTTTATTTGGCTCAATTTTTTGTATCGATCGAGTTGTTAGTATGAATCTTTCGTCGTAAAGATCACTTTAGCTACGCATAAAAAATAGCCCTAACATCCAAATATGGCTAGCAAAATTTTTAAGTCTACAATTAGTTGATCCAAATAATGCTGCACAAATCCCGAGATCTAAGCATAAAGAAATTAAGCGAGTAAAAATGAAATATGGCTCCATGCATCCAATAGACAAGACAAGAATAATGTATTTGAAAGAATTTTTTATATTATATTCAAAGGGGGCACTGAGGAAAACAAGAAAGGTGTTTTCTAGTTCTCCTCAATGGGATGGGTTTTGACGGTCACGAGTACTTGAATCTAGAATCTCACTCTCTTGTTGGTGTAGAAAACCCAAACAAACATAGAACTCAATGGGAGCTTAGAGGGCAAAAATGGAGAAAATGTGACCAAGTGTATATAGATCAGTGATCTAATAGGCAACAAAGGTCCCTAATGAATGGGGAAGCCCTTCTATTTATAACAAAATATTGGGGGGATCAAGAACTTGGTGCATGAATAAAAATATTATTAATCAAATTCTAGAACCACCTTTTAGGAAATATTGCATTATATTTGTTGGAGGAGGGAAAGGATTTTTGACTTAGGGTCAACTCCTTTATTTATAAATCATAAATAAATAAATGATTTATTTACTATTTTAAGGAAATGGTGAATATAATTAAATAAATAATGATTTATTTAATTATTTATAAATGATTTAGTCAAATTTAACTAGGAATATTATTTAAATAGGATTTAAATAACTTACTCCTAGAAATAATCAAATGTAATAAGGATTTATTTAATTGATTTCCTTGTTTTTGGGTTAAATATGACAGGAAATATAAACAAATATAGATTTGTTTATTATTTCCTTTTGGGAATTTCCTATTTTAGACCATAAATAACTTAATACAAAGGTGTTTACTAAGTTATTTCACATAGTGAAAACAATTTTAGTTAAGGTAAAATTGGTCTTACGGTGTACTTGGGTTCATCTAATGATAATGAGTTAGATGACCAAAAAATGGTGTAATAGATTTCCCCCATACATGCGAGTGTTAGGAGCAAATATGACAGTACGTTGTAAGAACTCAATCACTAGACATCGAGGCAAGTCGGAGAGAAATGTAAGTTAGTCTAATGTGCTAAAGGACTAGACACTAAGGAGACGAGACTTACGGGTGCAACAAGTCTCACAGTTTATGAAGTGGTACACATTGTGAAAGTTGCGGGGGAGGCATACCTATGCCTGAGAAAATACAAAAAAGAATAGTATGTCTAGTAAACAAGGAACAGGCCACATAAAGTACATCTTTGGCATAAAGCCAGGCAGAAGAAAATAAATTATGAATCCCACATACATATTGTGCCTAGAATAACAACTAGGACTTATACAATAGTTTAGTACATGAGATACAAATACGCCCCAAATGCCCCATATACACGGGGAAGTGCTCGCAAAATCAGCCGATGCATGCAAATAGAAAAGGCGCTACAAAGCGAACATTTTTGACATCATCAAATGTAAGGAGCTTCATCCAAGGCTGAAATGAAATCATGTTTGGGCATGTGGGGGGCTACTGCGGGGCCACCCCTAATGGGGGTTGAGACATCTTACACACACCAGGGAATCACCAATAAGTTTGTTGCTACATCCTTTGATTATCTGTATACGGATCATGATCATGTTGAAAGGAGCTCGAACCAAGGTACACGCGTTCTCTAGACCTAGGTTGCTGGAGTAAATGAGTTGATGTCGACGAAGGAGTGCTATAGGTGAGGTGATGGGGATCCCCAACAAGGCACGAGAGAAAATATTAGAGCGACTAACGGACGAACACTAATGATGATGATGAATGGGGAAAGGTCCAAAGGGGACCATAAAAACATGAGTACAAAATGGTATCTCATGATGGAAATACGAACACAAACAAAGATGAAGATGGAGGCAAAGCGGTGCCCCGAGGGAAAAGGTGTTGTGAGTGAGGAAATACGATTTTGAGGAGAGGTGAAGTAAGACTTCGTGCACGACATGTGTCCACGGTGAAGTAGTGAATGATGAAAACAAACATATGCGGCTATCTACAAGAAAATAAAACATACATTCTGACAGGAAATACTAAATGTGTATATCTCTTTAAGATGAAGTGCATGGTGTTGGGAGAAGGAAGTGTACTAAAAATCCTCCCCAAGACACTCTACCATGGTATCTTTACGATGATGCCAGGACCTAACCATAATGAGTCAAAATTCCCATGGTAGGAATTATGTCGTGGGCACGGTCATATACTAGAAAGAAGGTCACCTTCATGAAAGGTACGAGGGTGTACTTTTCGGTCATGCGAGCTTTAAGTGCTTTTTATCCACTAAAGTTTGCGATGCAACACAATGGTCTTCGGAAGGCAATAGCATGATAAGTTGTTGTTCTAGAGGTTGGGTATCGGGGAGAAGTTCGATGGCGAAATGAAGGGAACGAATTTCACACTCGATTGGTAATATTGCCTCCTCGCCAAAGAGACAAGGTGGAAAGGAGTGAAAGCGATTGGTGGTTTTAACGAAGTACGATAAGCCCACAAAGCGAGGAAGAGCATAAGATGCCAATTGGTTTTGTCTTATTCACTTGGATTCGTTGAGCATTATCTTGAGATTTTTTTGGTGATTCAACTTGGCCATTCCCTTGGGGGTAATAGGAGGATGAAAATTAGTGCTCAAAACCCCGATAGAGATAACTCATGCTAAATCTCTTCTTCAAAATTTTGTACATGGTCGAGAGACCAATTGTTTTGGAACTTTGAATCGGCAATGACGTGGTTAAAGAAAAAGAGGGAACACGATGGTTGCCTTATTGTTGAATGTTGGCATAGCTTCGTTCCATTTTGTGAACTAGTCAACGCCACGATGATATATTTGTAGTTACCGAGCGGATGGAGAGTCGACATTCCATGAAGTCGATGGCCCATTTATAGAAAGGACCGAACAGCCCGGCCGATGGGGTGGGGGAAGGGGAGCGGGGGGGGGAGCTCATGCCTTAGGGCGAAATGTTGGCAATTGGAACGGTGTTGAGCGCGCCAATGCAACCGGCGAAGAGAAGCCCAAAAATACCCGGCGCGCATGATTTTGGGTGGTGGCGAAGGTCGGAGAGGTGGCCGCCACAGCGCCACTATGACGGGCATTGAGGACTTGCTCGGCTTCGGCGTGTGTGAGAGGCCCAACGACAAAGGACAATATCTACTCCACGACGATAGAGTCGTCCTTAGATCATAAGGTAGCGAGAGGCTTGGTGTGGGATACGTCGTCAGGCATCATGATCAAGATGAAGGGAAAACTTTTTGGGTTCGCGAGTAAGTAGGATGTCACCATACCAAGGATCGTCGGTGGTGATGGCGCATAAATGTTCATCGGGAAGATCTGTCATGGTGGAGGGTCTTGCGTTAGGTAGGTAAATCGAAATGAGTTCGGCGAGGACTAAACCTTTCTTGATTTTTGGGGTGACAAATTCAGAGTCAATTCTTGGAGGATAACGACCCCTTTGAGCATATTTCCCACTTCGAAGATCGTCGACTCAATAGGAAAGCCATGGGGTTGGAATTGAGTCACGAACTTGGTGGAACACATCGGGATATTCATGCATTTTTTTGGGGCCCAGGAAGAGCCCACACGACTAGCTAGCACTAATTTTTCTTCATGTGAATATGACACGGGTGGAGCTTGGATTTGGCATAGCGGGCTAGCTTAACATCGTGGCGGATGGGATGCGGTGGTCAGGCGATTGAAGTCGGGGAGACTAAGAGGGCGGCCATTTAAGGGAGCAATGGGGCGATCGAAGTGAGTCTCGTAGTGTTTTACGCACAGAAATACAGACCTTGATAGAAGCTGGGTGTTGCGCGCTAGGCCTGAGAACTAGACATGGTGAAGGTAACGAGTGTAGCAAGAGTAGGGAGAACTGTGTCCGAAGAAGAGTCGAGGGAGTGCGAGACTTGGGGGAGGAATTACTCGATGATGACGGGAAGGAGAAGTCGACCAATCGGAGCGGGGTGGAAGGCCAAGAAGTCTCACGGGAGAAGCGCCTTGGGGCGCAATGACGAGGAAGAAGAAAAACCGACAAGGGCGGGTAGGGACAAAATCAAGTGAGTCAAGGGCGAGAGGTGCGAGGGGACAATTGATTTTAAAGTCTTTGCCGAGACGGTGTTAACTAGGTTCTTCTTCACTTAGGGTTAGTGTGCGTGTGTTGATTTTAATTTTTTAGACAGACGTTTTGGTAAAAGAAAAAGTGTGTTGCGTAATTGAAAATAAATCTATAAATAACGGTATATAATCTTGAAGTAACATAAAATTTAATAGCTAACAATGTATCGATCTGAGCAAGAGGGATGGGTCTCTAAAAACTATTCTAAAAGAGGAAAATTCTAGTCAAAACACACGAAAAAGAGCCCGATACGATCACAAGTTCGGCGGGGACGGGGATCTAAGGATAAATCTGTGGAAAGAGGTGCGAGAGAACAACAAAGAGGCGAGAGGCAAGGTTGTTGTAACAAAAGGAAATCAGCTAAAGGAGGAGGACAAAGGAATTGGCCCTAGAGGTAAACCCAAACGAAATATATGAGGTGATTTGAAAGGGATAAGAGTTGATCTAAAAGGGATCTGAAAGGAAGTATCGGAATCTGACAATAAAGGCTAAACTAGAAAGATTAGGAGGCGAAGTAAATAACCTTGACTTCTTCACAAAAGTGGAGGGTACTAAAACCCGCAAGGAAATATTCCACTTATTTAATTAAACGAATCGAAATAGTCTAAATGGGGCGAACGAGCTGGAAAACCTAACGAAGCTTCAAAAAAACCCGGAAAATTCTTGGAAAATTAGAGAAAAAGTGCGGGTCGCGGGTTCTAACATGTTTCGGTCAGGTCGTAGGTTTGGGGTATAAAGTGCGTCCTCGGAGTCTAGGTCACGGTATTTGGGCCGATAAGTGTGACTGCCGAAGTCCGAGGTCTCTCGGTGGCCGATTTCGGAAAAAATGCCGTCTTAGTTGCGGCGATGTATACTGCCCAATAGGGCCGAAACACACGGAAGTTAAAAATTTTAATGTTTGAGGGTTTAGAGTGAAAAGCACTATAAAAATAGGAAAAAAGGAAACTAAAGGAAAACCTAGGGTCTGAAATAGTTGGATATGCGAGGAATATAAAATGACAACGGTAGCAAAGAAAACCTCATTAAGGTCAAGTGTTAGTATGAATCTTTCGTTGTAAAAGACCACTTTAGCTACGCATAAAAAATAGCCTAACATCAAATATGGCTACCAATATATTTAAATTAACGAATTAGTTAGTCCAAATAATCTTGCACAAATCCTAAGCATAAAAGACATTAAGCGGTAAAAATGAAATATGGCTCCATGCATCCAATAGACAAGACAAGAACAATGTATTTGAAAGAAATTTTTTATATTATATTCAAGGGGGCACACGAGAGGAAAACGAAGGTGTTTCTGGTTTCTCCTCAATGGGATGGTTCTTTGAGTCCTTAGCACTTGAATCTATAATATCTCTCTTGTTGGTGTATAAAACCCGAGAAAAACATAGAACTCAATGGGGAGCTTACAAAGGCAAAAATGGAGAAAATGTGACCAAGTGTATATATCTAGAGTGATCTAATAGGCAACAAAGCTCCCTAATGAATGAGGAAAACCCTTCTATTTATAACAAAATATTGGGGTGATCTAGAACTTGGTGCATGAATAAAATATTATTAATCAAATTCTAGAACCACCTTTTAGGAGATATTTTATTATATTTGTTGGAGGGGAAAAGGATTTTTGACTTGGGTCAATTCCTTTATTTATAAATAATAAATAAACAAATGATTTTTTTTTTTTTTTAAGGAAATGGTGGGAATATAATTAAATAAATAATGATTTATTTAATTATTTATAAATGATTTAGTCAAATTTAACTAGGAATATTATTTAAATAGGATTTAAATAACTTGTTCCTAGGAAATAATCAAATAAATAAGGATTTATTTAATTGATTTCCTTGTTTTGGGTTAAATATGACCAGGAAATATAAACAAATATAGATTTGTTTATTATTTCCTTTTGGGGTTTCCTATTTAGACCATAAACAATTTAATAAAGGTGTTTTACTAAGTTATTTCACATAGTGAAAGCAATTTTACTTAGGGTAAATTTGGTCTTACATGGTGTACTTGGGTTCATCTAATGATAATAGGTTAGATGACCAAAAAATGGTGTAACAGATTGCCCCCCAACGTACGAGTGTTAGGAGCAAATCGTATAACCGAAGTACGTTGTAAGAACTCAATCACTAGACATCAAGAGGGAAGTCAGAGAGAGAAATGTAAGGTAGTATAATGTGCTAAAGGACTAGACCCTGAGGAGATGAGACTTACAAGTGCAAAAAGTCTCAATTTTATGAAGTGGTACCTGTGCGAAAGGCGGCGGGGGAGGCATACCTATGCCCGCCGAGACAAAGTACAAAAGAATAGTATGTCCAGTAAACAAGGAACCGAACTATAAAGTACATGCTGGCATATATACAAGCCAGAAAATAGAATGATGAATCCCACATACATGTTGTTCTTGGAATAATAGCCAGGAGTTATACAATAATAGTTTAGTATATGAGATACAAATACACCCCAAATTCCCCCTATACACGGGGAAGGGCTCGCAAAATCTGACTGATACATGCAAATCGAAAAGGCATTGCAAGCAGCTGAGGCCGACATCATCAAATGTAAGGAGCTGCATCAAAGGCTGAAATGAAGAAGTCATCCGGGCATGTGGGGGGCTACCTACAGGGCCACCCCCTCATGACGGTTGATACATCTCACACACACCCAGGAATCATCAATAGCGGCTGCTACATCACTGAACCATCAAGTATACGAATCTCGATCATGTTGAAAAGAGCTGGAGAAACAATCAAGTCACAGGGTGTGATAAGCCCCGTTGCCTGATCCGAGGAACTACACAAGTGGAGAAGCTGGAACCAAGGTACACCACCCTCTAGACCTGTCTTTTGGAGTGAATGAGCTAATGTCGATAGAAGGAGGTCCGCCGTAGATGAGGCAATAAGGGATCCTCAACTAAGGCACAAGATAATATAGTAGAGTGAATGACAATCGAACACTAAGGATGATGATGAAGTGGGGGAAGATCCAAAGGGGATCATGAAAACATGAGTACAAGATGGTAACTCACGAAGAAAATCTACACGAGCATGGAGAAGTATGGAGGCCCAGTGGTGCCCCTAGTATGAGTGTTGCAAGTGAAGAAATTATATTTTGAGGAAGGTTATGGTTGAGGGGCATAGGTGTCCCCAAGCATGTTGTGGTCATGAAAAAATTTATAAAGGGGAATCTAAAAACATTTTAATGATGTGGTGTGCCATTTGTTTTCGTTATGTTTATGCAGTATGAGAAAGGAAATGGAGGATTACCAATCTCTTTTAGGACTGCATATATGAATCGAATGGAATTTAAGTTTCCGGGTTGGCATACCTGGTGTCACTATCCCAAAGAGAGATTTGGAGATAATGAACTGATGTTCTCCTAGAAAACCCATAGGTTGGTCAACAACAATGTCTAAGAGACTGGGTTGTTGATGTAAGATGAAGGAACGATAAGGGTTATCATCTCTAGAGTGATCTAAAGTGATATGGGACTTTAGAGGTTTTTCTAAATGTGGAAGAATAATGGTGCTAAAGTCGACATGACTAGATACACTAGGAGAGTTGTGGAGAATTGCTTCTCCTGGTCTCTCAAATATGGGTGCCCCCTTACCCAAACATGGGGTTTCAATGTAATGGCCACGAGGTGGATGTGGTGCGAACACATGGGTTCGATGTAAGGGGGAATAGATAAAGTCAGGAGTGGGGATTTCTTCCATAATGTCGTCATCGTGATAGAAGATGGGATGATTGGTCGAAGAAAGACCACCTGACACGGCGAAGCTACCTGACTCATCATCATGAGAAGAGAGTTTCACATGCACATCGTCACAAGGGGTGACAGAAGAGTAAGCAGATAAAGGATCTACTGATGTTGAGCCCAGGGTGATCGCTGAAGGAAGGTCAAGCGAAACAACAGGGGAGGATTTAGAGGGAATGTTCCCCGAGGGTATCATGGATGATGATAGGTAGAAGATGGTGGACGAAGGCTCCATCATATCGCCATTAGGAGGGGGAATGTCAATGGGAGCCGTCATGTCTAGTAGTTCTGTCGAAGAAAAATGCGCAAATAGGGGAGAGGTGGACTCGTTGCACTGGGCCTCGAATTGGCAGACCGCGGCTAGAGAGGTGCGAAAGTCCTTGAGGCAGGGAAAAAGGTGGGTGTAATGGCCATAGAGATCACACAAAGCACAGGGGTGGTTGGCGTGAATAGTCTTGGGGTTCTTGGCTGCGGTTGCGGAAGTAACTAAGGCTTCTGGGATCGTGCACTCAGGGGACGCAACATTGACCATGGGCTTGAGATGAGGCAATTCAGGACAGGTATGGGTGGCATGATAGACAACATCACACAAAGCACACTGGATGGTATGCTTTGGAGGCCGAGGAGGGGCAGGGTTTATCGGGGCAGCCTTTTCCTTTGATGCCCCCTTGCGAGCTTTGCCCTTCTTACCTGAAGCGGTCGCAACAGGAGGTGGTTCTTGTTGAGGTGACTGAGGCACTGTTGCAGCGAGAGAAGTCATGGGGACCAGTTGAACCGGGGTCAAAGCAAGATAAGGTTTGGGTTGACCAGGTAGGGTAGTGGCTGGAGGGTCAAGGTACCAGACGGGTATGCTCAAGGTCAAATTGGGGAGGGAGAGGGTGGCCATGATGGGAGACGAATAGACTCTGGGAGGGGGAGCAAGGAAAGGTATCTGACTGGCGGGGTAATGGCTAGGAGGGATGGCTCCCATAAGGTGGAGACCTGGGGGAACTGACTCATGAGGGTAGGGAGGCTCTAGAGTGCTAGGTGGAGGAGAAGGTCCAAGCAGAAGAGGTTCGATCAACTAAGGAAAAGGGCTAGGAGCAAGTTGTGGCAGGCGAGATTGAGGTTGTTGACTAGCCGAAGTAGGCTGTGGAAGGTCAGCCTGAGACGATTGCATCATGCAAACTTTCGCTGAGCTGGGATTAGAGAGCGAGGAGAGGAGAGGACCCGGGGAAGAGGTTCCAAGCAAGGAGAGTCTTTGTAGACACCGGGGGGGACACAACGGTCCAAGAATCAGCAGTTTGCTTATTAGTGACGGAGAGATGGTCGGACTCGGGGGAGGTGAAGATTTGGGTTCATGATATGTCAGCTGATGGAAGTGGTGACAATTTTTCAGTATGAGGAGAAAAAAAGTCTTTGGTGGACTGAGATGGGACAGCAGACATGGCATAGGTGTAACTTCGCCCGAAAAGAATGTTGTAGTCAAGAGGGGTGTCGATAAATTCAACATCAACACAGACAGTCTTACCGGCAAGGGTGATAGGACAATTACGAAAAAGACCAATAGGTTGGGAGGCGTGGCCATCCCATGCACGGAGGGTGATTGTGGAAGGGGCCAGCTTAGGAGATCCAAGTTGTTTCCAAACCGAAGCAGACATCACATAGGTAGATGCCCCCTCATCAATAATACACCAAGCATTATTAGCATTTTGAATTTTGACTGGGATTTGGAAAGCAACAGAAGCAGGAAGGGGGGGATGGTATGGTGACGGGCAGCAAAAGAAAAAAAAAATAAATTGGTCATCATCGGGGATCCTACGGTACCCACGGCCCGGATAAGAGGCCTTCTTGCAAGAAGGACTAAGGACACGACTAGAGAAGTTCCTGGAGGAGTTCCAGTGTTGAAATGGAAGCAGGGGATTGTGCCAAATCATCTACTATGCTATATGAATGAGCAGCCTGACTAGAGGCAGCATTTCGGTGTAATGGGCCTTTAGGAATCTTGGTATGAATCTCATCTTTGGGCAGAGGGATTTGCAAGGGACCATTGGGTGTCGACAGAGGCTCTGTAGGACCTGAAGATGGGAACTTGGAGATAGACGGAGCGGGAGGCGTGGAGTACTGACGAGACCGAGTTTGAAGGTTGGGTCAATAGTGGGTCGCCAGATTGTTAGTATGAATCTTTCGTCGTAAAAGACCACTTTAGCTACGCATAACAAATAGCCCTAACATCGATTATGGCTGCCAAATATCTTTAAATCTGCAATTAGGTGATCCAAATAATGCTGCACAAATCTAGATCTAAGCATAAAAGACATTAAGCAGATAAAGTAAAATGTGGCTCCATGCATCCAATAGACAAGACAAGAACGATGTATTTGAAAGAATTTTTATATTATATTGAAAAGGGGCACCTGAGAGGAAAACAAGAAAGGTGTTTTCCAGTTCTCCTCAATGGGATGGGTTCTTGAAAGTCCTCAGCGTTTCAGATCTAAAATTTGTCTCTCTTGTTGGTGTAGAAAACCCCGACAAACATAGAACTCAAAGGGAGCTCACAAGGCAAAAATGGAGAATGTGACCAAGTATAGATCCAGAGTGATCTAATGCAATGGAAGGTGACTAATGAATGGGGAAAACCCTTCTATTTATAACAAAATATTAGGGTGATCTAGAACTTGGTGCATGAATAAAATATTATTAATCAAATTCTAGAACTACCCTTTAGGAATATTTTATTATATTTGTTGGAGGGAAAAGGATTTTTGACTTGGGTCAATTCCTTTATTTATAAATAATAAATAAATAAATGATTTTTTTATTATTTTAAGGAAATGGTGGAAATATAATTAAATAAATAATGATTTATTTAATTATTTATAAATGATTTAGTCAAATTTAACTAGGAATATTATTTAAATAAGGATTTAAATAACTTATTTCTAGGAAATAATCAAATAAATAAGGATTTATTTAATTGATTTCCTTGTTTTGGGTTAAATATGACCAGGAAATATAAACAAATATAGATTTGTTTATTATTTCCTTTTGGGGTTTCCTGTTTAGACCATAAACAATTTAATAAAGGTGTTTTACTAAGTTATTTCACATAGTGAAAGCAATTTTACTTAGGGTAAAATTGGTCTTACATGGTGTACTTGGGTTCATCTAATGATAATAGGTTAGATGACCAAAAAATGGTGTAACACCTGTAGTAACATACTGTAGAAATGTTTGTGCGTGTAGTAGCCCTATTTTGCATGTAGTAACTTCTTCTTTCTTTTTTTCAATTTTTTTCTTCTTTTTTTTCAATCAATCTTTGTTTTTTTTCAATTTTTTTCTCTTTTTTCATTGCATGAAAGATAAACTCAAATTTCTTTTTCTGTTAACTGAGTTCGCCCTCAGTTACCCCTTGGCACTCCTTGTCTTCCATCACAGCTAACTTCTTACTACCCACTTTCTCAAGTCCTCTTTACTTTTGTCTTGTTCCTCTGCCACATGTGTGTGTGTCTTGGTGGAAAAGTGAAGGTAATTGCTAGATAATGCCGAGAATACTCTGCTACTAATTTTGACTATAAAAAAACTTTCCTTGTCACACTTTTAATGTTTTGTTAAGATAGAATAGACTTGAAGAAAGGTTTAGATGATTTCATAACTTAACCTTACCCTTGATGTGTATTTGCAGGTGATATTGAGGCTGCTGATATCACTCTTGAAGCTACCTTTGGTGGTTCCAAAGCTAATACTCATGATCCTAAAGCTGCATGTTGCTGTTGCTGCTTCACATATCTAGATAAAATGTTGCTGCTGAGATTTTCATGATGTGAGTGTTGTAGTTGATGATTTTTCTTCTGTACAAGTCTTGATAGAATGATGATTCTGTTATGGAATCATTATCATCTCTATATACTTGATGACTTATGCATTGGCCTTGGGGAGCCTTTCCATTCAGACTTAATCACACTTCTTAAAAAATAGTATTTTAAAATCCATACGTGACTCTGCCCTGTTTTTTTTGCGTGCAGATGCGGGTCCATCCATAGCTGACCCGTGTATGCTATTTAAAATATTAAAAAATATATAATTCCCCTATGAAAGAGGCTAGGTTTACAATTTTTTTCCTATAACTTAACTACCCCAACCCATGGCCTAACTATTCCCCAACTGAAAAAACTAATTTGAGGAAGTATAAATACACCTCTAGGGAATGGCCTAAGAGGAGAGAGAGAATGCTATTGATATTATAGCCTGTTATAGCCCTGATCAAGTTTGATATTTCATTGTGCCTCCTGCACTTCCCAAGTTCAGGAAACCCTTGTTTCCTTGTGATGATCACCCCCACTTTATGTGACATCCTTTGTGCGCCATTTATGGAAGAAGATTTGTGAGGCTAGGGCTAGACGAATCCGAAGGATGGTTTTTCTCATGGCAGTGGCAGATCTCAGGTGATTTCTCCACTTTTTCTTTACATATTATCAATAAAAGAAGTAATATACTGTTCCTGATGTCTATGTGTTATATGTCTCCTATACATGTTGAATGGTTTATTTCATGTTATTTTTATGAGATTTTATATGCTAACATGCTGAAATCTAGGAAATATATGTTGTGCTACTAGTTTGTGTGCTTTGTCTTGACTGATTTGAAGGTTCTGGAGCACGAGGAGTAGTAGAGGGTTTGCACCCTACGAGATTGACCTCAAACAAAGGATAAATGGGTAAGGTCCTCCATCCTCAATTTTCTAGTTCAAACATAAAAACTGATAATTAGAGTGCTTATTATGATTATATGCCATCCTCTCTATTATTTCCCTCAACCCAAGACTTAGAGAAATTTTCCCGTAACAGATTCGTTGACTGATAAATTTTTTTGTGTGTGTTGTCTTCTTCCCAATGTTAAATATTTTGCTGGTGGAGTGGATGGAATGATTCCTAAGGAGGGTGTGATCTTCTCAACTTCAGAAATGAATTCATGATGCTCAAGGTGGCTGGATCTTCTGCTCTGAGGGTGAAAAAAGAATTGATGTTTAGTTTTGATGTGACTGTATAGGTTGCTCAGGACAACCCCCTTGTAGCAGACTTGATTTAGGCATATATTTCAAATGGTAGATTCGATTGACCTGGAATATTTTGAGCATATTACTATCATCCTTATGCACCTCCCCATAAAACATCTCGGCCATTGGATGCACGAATCGCAAGAAAAAATAAAAATGGATGTAGGTGATGGAGGTCAATTTATCACAAGACGTGCACCATAGTTGCTGAAACTACTTGAGAATTTTACCATCATATATATGCATCCCCTAAAACATCTTGGAAAATGGATGCATGATTTTTGAGATATAATTAAAACAAATTTCTACTAAAAAATAGGAGTTTTCTGTAGCAAAAAATGGGTTTTTTGTAGCATTTTAGGGCAACGAGGAAAATGAATGAGAAAAGCTTGGAAATGATGGGTGGATGTTGGAAATGGATGAAGGTGATGGATCAGCATGACCTTGGTCCTTTTGGAGCATATGAGAAAAGGAGGAGGAAGTCCAAGTTTGATTTCATTTGACTAGGGTTTTGACCAACTTTTTCTTCCGGTTCCAAATTGATTTTTTTGCTGCTTGCAAAGGTTGGAGAGCACCTACATTCATTAGAGAGAGATACATGGAGAAAATACATTTTTTCTTTTCATTTTTTCACTTTTTTTTTTCTTTAGGCCTACTAGCTGCCCTAGTGAGGTTTTCAACTAGCAGGTCTACCTGGGTGCCTCAAAGGAGGTTTTCACCTAGGATCTTTTATTTTTCTCTTATTTACTCGTTTTTTCAACCCATTGACTACATTATAGAGGTTTTCAATTAGTGAGCTAATCTCAGGCACCTCAAAGGAGGTTTTCACTTGAGATTTTATTCTTTTCTTTTTTCTCTTTTTCCATTTTTTTAATTTTTTCTATTCTACTCTACTTAAAAAACAAAACCTCTTTCAAGTATAGGAATACTTCCCATGGAGCCACGTGCACATCAATATGACAAATAAAATCATGTGTACACTTAAAATACATACTTTGACATGTACCTGAATATGAGGGACCATCTTCTTTGACTGAGATGATAACAAGTACTATTGAAGAAGTGTGTGTTGCTTCAACTTAATGATTGTCAGGAACCATATTTCAATATAACTTTGATTCCCTTGGTTTTCTTTCTTATTGGGATCATTCTTCATGCCTTCTTCTACCATGAAATTCAAATATTCCTCTTTTTGCTGATTATTCTCTTGAACACATGGAGGAAATGATGGTAAACATGAGGGAACCTTCTCAATATCTGATTCTGATGTCTTCTCTTCATCAAGTGCATCCCATGATTCTTTGATCTCCTCACTTGAATCTTCTTCTTTTGGATGTTTTCCTTCAATGACATAAATATAATATCTTTCTTGCAATACCTTTTTTGAGCTAAGATGAATACCATTTAGATCAAGAGGATATGTTTTGTAGTATTGTACCTCAACATTGTAAGTGGGTTGAGATACTTCATTGTGTGGGTTTGGAAATGACGGTAAATGTAGTTGAGTGGGAGTGGATCTATGAGATGGATGTGGTTGAGGTTGTGGTTTTTGTGAAGGTGGATGGGGGGGATAGCATGGAGTTGGGTATGGAAGATATTGAGGATATTGTGGATTTTTCCAATAAGGTCCTTGCCAACCTTGTTTCAAAGATTTGTTTTGGGGGTGGAAACAACTAAGGTTGGCAAGGAGGGAGTTTGTTCCAATTAGTTTGAGATGGATGTGAATAAGATTGAAATTGTGAAGTAGGTCCTTGAATCATATCAATTTGACTAGGTTTCCATGGTATTCTTGGAGCTACATAACATAGCTTCTGTGGTGATTTACTTGCTCCATTTTCTTCTCGGTAAACTTCCTTAAACCTTGGTAATGATGGACAATATTTAGTAGCATATGATTATGCATGGATAACATAAATATCAACATCTTATTTTCTCTCATTTTTCATTCTTAACATTTCTACTTGTTCACTTAGATTGCTAAGAATTTTTATTTTAAAGTTATCAAGAAAATTTCCAAGTTCATCTTGACTTACCAATGTTGATGTTGATTTACTTACTCTTGCCCTTCCTCTTGATATGTGTTTGCATGTTTCACAAATTTATTCAAATGATAATTGGTATACATCTCCTTTATTCATGAGATCAAGGGGATCAATCCACTCATCCCTAATTGTTCTAATTAAGAGGATTTTTAGTGTGTCAAATCCTAAATGATGCAATTTTCCCCTCTTAACGTTATACATGAACCTCTATATTAGATCCTCAAGGCTCTCATCTTCTTCTTGATTCATTATGAAAAATTATTCTTTAAGATCATGATATTTATATTTTTCTAGAAATATATTTTGCATATCATTCGATGATCTTATTGAATTAGTACCTAAACCCATGAACCATTTAAGAGCTCTATCCTTCAATGTTGCAGGAAACAATATGAATTTTTGAGTGTGTGATAAGTAGCCATAAGATCTAAAAAGTATTTCAAATTCAAATATAAATTTTTCCAGATCCTATGACCTCATACCATGGAATTTGGGAAGGAAAGATGGAGGGATGCTCTTAATATGCACACTGACATCAGTATCTTAAATGGGAAATCCAAGATGATCTTCTTCATTGTTATCATCTCCATTCATTTCTTCTACCTTTTCTTCCACATTTTCTTCTTATACCTACAAAAGTGAATAGTGATGTGGTTCTTACTACACCACGTGATCAAATTGGGGGGGGGGGGGTGGTGGTGTTGGAGAAGTATTTTTAAATATTTTTTTGAATAAGTATGCTAATGCAATGCAATTTTCTGTTTTGAAATGAAATATGCCTAATGCAATTTTTTGTTTTTGTTTTTGCAAAAATAAAAGAAATGAATCAACTAGGGAATAAAAAAATGAATACTTTGACACCTCCCCGCTATGGCACCAAAAAGTGATGAGCCTTAGTATTGCAAAAATAATGTTGCAACTCCAGAGGCTACCGACTGTAATTATCAACCCAGGGTTCATACAAACTTAAGAGGTATCGAAACTATATGTGCATCATATAATGTGTCATTCTTTTGTTGATATGATGCAATGGAGTGAATGTCATGAAATCAAATCCTAAACTAATTGCAGAAATGGAAGTGTTGCTTTGAAAAAAAATTAATCCTAGGAAAGAACAACACTTTGTAAATTAAATCCTAAGAGCATGAATTCAAATAAAAATGCCTAATATAATTTGCGGAAATGAATGTCATAAGTGGTGTTTATTCTTCCTCCATCATGTATTTAGATCCTAGGGGTCATGATTCAAGCCTAAGAGACAAAAAACAACCTTTGGGAGAAAATCTGGTTGAGTTTACACATGCTACAAGAGTGCTACATGAAAGTCTGTTTTTGCTACCTGAAATTCTGTTTTGGAAATAAATCACTGAATGACCAACTAAATCAAATGAAAATGGTATGGAAGTTATTTATTTATTAATTAGGATGTATTAGGTCTCCATTCCAAGTGGAATAACTCTAAAATACCCGTGTTCACATGTGCTAAACAATAACAGAAAATTACTACTCTAAAATCTGGAAATTCAAGAACTAGTGAGCTAGTTAATCTATCAAATGCCTAATCTAATCAAGTGAAAATGAAATGGGGTGATTTTTTTTATTAAATTTAACATTATTATGACCTAACACAAGTTGAATAAAGTCAAATGTATCTCATTAAACCCTTCTAAAAAATATCATAAATTTACTACTATTTCTCTACAAGGCATTTCCAAAAATCTTATATTCGTGAACTAGTAACCAAATCCAAGTAGTTTAATGATTAAGATGACTGTTGGGTGCTAGTTTTGTATTTATTTCCTAAATTTGTTTCCCCCATTTTACCTTGTGACCACAACCATTGGGACTATGTTTTCCTCTTTTTCCTACCTTTCTATCTTAAACAGTGTTGTTTCACCTTCTTTTCATTATCTTTCCATGTCATCGATTATTATGATGTATCATGTCTTTTTTATGACTAAATGAGGATGAATGTTTGGAGAAGTTCTCTGGTATTTTTTTTCCTTCCAGATGTTATATTTTTGGCACAAAAGATCTAGAGCATGAGGCGTACAGGAGCAGTTAAATGTGTGCTGTTATAGTGAGTTGTTACACCACGACGCTGTTACATCATGATGTTGTTACTAACCCGATAGATGAACTGCAGTTACAATTGTACCGCTAAGTGGATATCGTCGACTTGTCCTCTATTTCTGTTACGCTATAGTTGTGATTTGCTACAATAGTTGTATAAGTCATTACACATTGTATTTTAGGATAACAACCTTTAGATGGTTTTGATTGTAATTTATATTCTTCCAGTCAGAATTTTTATTAAGAAGTGGTTGTAACTATATGTATTCTTTAAGGAGCTTTCTGGATTATCCACAGTGCTAGAGAACGAGCGTCGACGTTTCGAATCTCAACGGGGATCCATCATCAGGACAATATTTGAATGAAGAAAGGAGAGAAAAGACTTAGACCATAAATAGAGGTAGAAGTATATTTCTAGAAAAGGGCCGACCACATTTTTTTATAATTTTCTATTTTTAATAATTTAATAATTTAATAATTATTTTTTAATAATTAAAATAATTAAATTCCTAATACAATTTTGTTTTATTAAATTTAATAATCTAAGTTATAAGGTAAAAAATAATTATCGCTTTAATACGGGACTCAAACTAGGCTAAAATTCAAAATAAAGTTTTCTAAAGTTCTATTTTGAAGTCTAGAAAAACTATATTATGGGAAAAAGTTTATTGAAACTTAATGAGGGAGGTTTTACTATTAGCTAATATATGTATTCTATTTTTATCAGCATGAGAATCATAATATTCTCATGACTGATCCATACCTCATTTTTCTGAATATGTAACCACTATATAATTCTTGACCCTTAAGGTCGAAAGGTTAGCAGAGAACATTATTACTTTGGATCTGTAATTTTGGTCACATTAATACAAGTTATCCTATTGTTGCTGTTACATGCATTATATGTTTTAGTTTCCATTTAAGTTGTTTCTCTTCCTGCGCCCTGCTAGGGAGGAAGGGCCCTCCTCTTTAGCAGGGATTGCAGCAGTTAAGGTAGCTGCATATATTTCTTATTTTCTTTATGTATCAGTGGAAGTGTTGTTGCTGCTGTTCTAGCTGTGAATAGATCTGCTTCAATTCCAATATTATATATGCTGTTACACATGTGTGATTAGAGATACCAGCTGGGTAATTGTTGTGTGGCACACTAGGTACAAATTAATTGAGGTATGATCACAGTCTCGTAGATTGTTTTATTTTTGCATGAGTGATTCCTTCTTGCATTTAATTCAACAATGATTTACTTTATTTGGATTTGCTCCTGGCTTGATGTATCGACAACGACAATGCGACTGTCATTGAAATAAAATACGTCCATGGATTGATAATTTATGTGTACCGTTTTAGTCATTTAATAGTGATTAATACAATCCAAAATTTTGGCGTTGTTTCCAAGGATAACAGTGATGATCCAATCAAATGGAGTTGTTTGTTAGATGATAGAGTGTACCTAGTATACAACTGCTAGGCGGTAAGAACCCGCACATCGCTCTAACATACCTGGGCGGGCTCACCATTACTACACTAGGGGACTTAGAGGTGTAATTTCTGTGTGTCTTTGGCGAAAAATTGCTGGGCAGTAAGAACATGCGCATCGTTCTAACATACCTAGGCGGGCTCACCAATGTCTCGCTAGGACACTTAGAAGTGTGAATTTTCAGGTCTTTTTTTTAGTGTGTCTTCAGCTATACAGTTGCTGGGCAGTAAGACGAGAGGTAAGAACCTACGCATCTCTCTAACATACCTGGGCGGGCTCTCCACTGTAGAAAATGAAGCACTTGTAGGATGAATTGATACACATAGGGTCCATGTATTCCAGTAGGATGATAGAAAAATTCACAAACACCCCCCACTCTACTAACTATAGGAAAGGTGGGTTGTAAAAAGGAAAAGAAGAGTGTAGAATTGGGAACAAAGATATTCTTTCTAGATCTGATCTCAAAAGTAGAAAAGGAACAGTCTACTTCATACAGAGATAATAGGAAGATGAGACCACATAAAGCTGATACTATATCGAAGCCTAAGGCATCGGTGCCTTCTGTGTTTGGGCCTCACCACCCTTCGAACAACATATCCACTCCTGATATCAAGACTCCAGATTTGAAACAACAGTGGAAAATCATTGATCAAGATCTAAGAATTGAAGGGAAAGGGGAGACGAGTGAGGAGTGTTGGGGTTCCCATGTTTTGGAAAGGTTGGCAATACCAAAAGATGAGACAACATCAAACCACTTTTAGACCTTAGGATCTAGCCCTCCTAGGTCCAGAGAGGGATCTCTCTATGATTGTCAAAGGTAAATGTCTTTAAGGCTAAAAGGTTAAGATATTAGGCTAGTTATAAGGCTCAGAGTTTTTTTGTTTGATTGTGAGTTTGGTTGTTGGGAATCAGGAAGGAAGGGTTCAATACAAAACAAGGATGAGCAAAGAGGATTCTAGGCAAGGAAGAGATAAATCAGAGGACATCAAGACCATTGGGTAAATGGAGTCAGGAAAGGGTTTACTTGCTGTTCAACATGCAAGCTTTCAGTTGGGCTAGTCATCGAAAGCATTGGATCCTAAAATGATTGGTGGAATGGAACAGTAAGGAAGAAGGTGGAAGAAGGAGAGAACACCAATTTCTGTCTATAGATCAGGTCAGAGGTAATTTAACTCCAAACCTACTTGGACATACTCAGAGGAAACTCTTAAAGGAGGGCAAAAGAGAAATTTGAGGGAACTTAGAAAGGTTTAAATGAAGTGAAAAAGATCCTAGTGAGGCCAAAGACAAAGTCCTAATCTCCCAGTGTTCTCAATTCATCCAATTAAATTCTAACAAGAACATCTAAGAAACAGATTCATCAATTCATACATCAGGTAGCAGGAAATGACATCCACTACACTGGTTAAATTAACTGAAACTAATTCTTAGATAACACATTTAGCAGAAAACATTAAGGCAAGGAGAGCAGAAACATAGGGTGCCTAACAAGGGCAAATCCTATGCCAGATTTCTGATGCAAGCCAAAAGAAATGAAATGGAATGAAATAAAACATAGAGACTTTAAAACATCACCGCTGCTTTAGATCAGGATCCAAAGGAATGTGCTTGTCATATTAAGTGCAACACCAGTCAAATACAACATTACTTACAACTTGATATTCAGCTTGATAAACCTTCCTCAACCTATCTTACAATCTTACACAGAGAACTTGTCTCAAGAGAAACAACTTGCATTCTACTGATATCCAATCAACAACCCTTACAATGAGTTTTTGTTTTAATATTATAGCTGAAAGAGAGCAGAGGAGGTAGGTGGAAAACAAAATGCAGAATTAACACTCAGAAGAGGAAAAAGGTCGAGGCCCATTCTATTTAAATTTTGCGCATTTATCTCTGGCACTTTTGGGATGAAAGAGTAATCTCCTTCAGTCTTCCAATTCTTCTGATGTGACTCTGATGTACTCTGGCTGTGGTACTCTGAAGTAATTTGGTGAATAAACAAAAGGATAAGTAAAAGATGGTGAAGTCTGCCATACCGCACTAACAACTTCTCTGGTAGCTTAGGACTGTGGTCAAGGCGGAAATATTCTCTGGAACACGGCGTGGAATAGAAACAGTATGGGAATTTTGTCCTTTAGAACAATCTGCGGATGCGAAACCCTGATAGTTTTATTTTCTGTGCACTGGTTTGCCTCTGATATGCGATATCTGTGCTTTAAAGGCTCTAGAGAGGATCTACAGAGCTTCAACTTTGTTCCTTTAATGTTAGCCCTGTTATATGTCTTGTCAGCCCTTTTCTCCATGAGTTTGGCTCTTGAAAATGATCTTTTCCTTTTTCTCTGTAGCTGTACTGAGACTTTGAATCATGGCGGTCTTCCGCCGCTCGTACTCTGCAAAACACGCAACTTAGTCATGAATTCCATGCAAAGGGAAGGTTGGTTATGGAGGGCGGAGGAAATGATAGCGCGACGGTGGTAAACAGTGGCTTTATATGCAACAATGGT